>CM056049.1:110589672-110687172 GCA_029574335.1 Rana kukunoris | reverse complement strand
ATTCGGATCCAAAAATTGTGTCACCACTGTGCAAGCATGGTGTGTGGACTCAGGCGCTACAAGTCACATGACAAATAACCGAAGTTTCTTCGCTCAGCTTGATGAAAGCAAAACAGAAGGGATAACTACAGCTAATGGACAACTCATGAAATCAGTGGGAATAGGAGATGGCTTTCTATACTGTCCTATCTCTCCAGATATCACTAAAAAAAGATCCATATGAGGAATGTTCTGTATGTGCCAGATCTTGAAAGCAACCTTTTGTCAGTAAAGAAACTCACTAACCAAGGCAATGTAGTCACATTTCAGGGTGACAGTTGTATCATAACAAAAGGGGATTGCTTGCTTGCAAAGGCTAAAATCATAGATGAACTATATCAGTTGAACTGCAGTGAAATGGTTAAAATAGCCAAAGAGGATAAACATTCAAACTGCATCCACACTTGGCACAGACGATTGGGACACAGAAATTCTGATACAATAAAGAAAATAGTTGAGAATAACTATGCAAGCGGTATTAAGATTAATCCATGTGATCACACAATGATTTGTACCAGCTGTATTAAAGGAAAAATGGCAAGGACACCTTTTCCCAAGCAGACAAACAGCAAAGTTCAAAAACCTCTGGACTTAATACATTCAGATCTTTCTGGTCCAATGAAAACTATGACTCCAGGAAAGAAAAAGTACTTCCTGACCTTCATTGATGAATAATCCAGATATACCACAGTATTTCTACTTCACAATAAGGATGAAGTGCCAGAGAAATTAGAACAGTATCTCGTTCAAGTAAATAATATTTTCGGCAGAATGCCCAGAGTACTACGAACAGACAATGGCTCAGAATATACAAGTGGTAAAACACAAGCCATTCACAAGGTTTGTATTATATGAGCACATATGAACACAAGCCAAGCCATTCTCAGGAAGCATGGAATTATGTTCCAGACAACAGTTCCATATAACCCGGAGCAAAATGGAGTTGCAGAGAGAATGAACCGCACACTGTGTGAAAGTGGGAGGAGCATGCTATTTGATGCTGATATGCCAACTACATTCTGGGGAGAAGCTATCACAACTGTATGTTATCTTCAAAATCGTTTGCCGGGAAAAGCAACAACAAAAACTCCATATGAACTATGGAACAAAAGGAAACCAGATTTAAGACACATCAGAATTTTTGGAAGTAAAGCCTATGTACACATTCCAAAAGAAAAACGTACAAAATGGGATGCATGTGCAAAAGAAGGTGTACTTGTGGGGTACAGTGAATCTCAAAAAGGATACAGGATTTTACATCAAGACACGAACAAGGTAACAGTCAGCAGAAGTGTGATTATTGATGAAACTTCTATGTGCTCAAAATTTGAACAACAGACACAAACTATTCAAACTGAGAAAGAATCAACATCAGTCACTCAAGAAAATAAGGAAAGTGATAAAGAAATAGAAATTACTGCAGAAGAATCAAAACCTGAATCTGAACCAGAAATACCTTCAGTCAAAAAATCAACCAGAATCAATAAAGGTGTTCCAGCTGAACGTTTAACTTACATAGCTCGTAGAGCTGTTCAAACTGAACCAGGTTCATGGAAAGAGATGCAGAAACTGCCAATGCATGAGAAACAAGTATGGAATAAAGCCGCTGATGAAGAAATGACATCACTCGAAGATCTCCAGACATGGACACTTTCAGAGCTACCTCAAGGTAAACATGCCATAGGATGTAAATGGGTTTTTAAAACCAAATGTAACTCTGAAGGGAAAGTCTGTCGGTACAAGGCAAGGCTGGTTGCTAAAGGTTACTCACAGAAGTTCGGTGAGGACTATGATGCTACTTTTGCTCCAGTTGCTAAACAAAGTACTTTCAGAACACTAATGACAGTGGCTGCCATGCGTACAATGATTGTGAAACATCACGATATTAAGACAGCTTTTCTTAATGGTGATATTGAAGAAGAAATTTACATGTCACAGCCAGAAGGATATTTGAAAAAGGGACAAGAGCATCTTGTCTGCAAGTTGAATAAATCTCTTTATGGCCTTAAACAATCAGCTCGAGCATGGAACTTGAAGATTAATCAAGTTCTACTAAATGAAGGATTTACAAGAAGCAAAGCTGATCCGTGCCTATACGCTAAACAAGTAGACACTGAGTGGATGTATCTGCTAATTTATGTAGATGACCTGATCATTGCTCACAAAAATAACAATGAAATTGCAAAATTAACAGGAGTACTCAACAAGCACTTTGAAACTAAAGACCTAGGTGAAGTGACATATTATCTTGGAATTGACATCCAGCGTGAGAAAGATGGAAGTTTCCTGTTGAATCAGAGCGCAAAAATTGAATCTATTCTTCAGCAATTCAACATGACAGAGGCGAAAGGAGCAAGCACACCTATGGACACAGCCTATCCAAAGTTAGAAGGAGAAGATGATCTTCTCACATCCAATGAACAATACAGACAAGCAGTGGGGGCACTTCTCTACATTGCAACCACTACACGTCCAGCCATTGCAGCCAGCATGTCTCTTCTTTGCAGGCGAGTTGATAAACCACGTCTAAGAGATTGGAATGCGATCAAAGAGTTATGAGATATCTGAAACAGACAAAAGACTTAAATTTGAAACTGTCAGCAAGTGGTGATTTAAACCTCGTGGGATATGTGGACTCCGATTGGGCAGGTGATCACAGCACACGCAAATCCACAAGTGGTTACTTATTAAAATTGGGAGGCAGTCCTATATCATGGTCCAGCAAGAAACAGATGTCAGTGGCATTGTCCTCTACAGAAGCTGAATACATATCTGCGGCTTATGCCAGTCAAGAAGTTGTGTGGTTACAACAATTACTCAAGGATCTTGGAGAAGCAACATCAGAACCTACCGTCTTATTTGAGGATAATCAGGGTTGCATTAAGCTTGCAACAAGTGAGAAGATTAATGGAAGAACCAAGCACATCGATGTCAGACATCATTACATTCATGACTTAGTTGATCAGAAAGTGATTGAACTTGTGTATTGTGAATCGGAAAAAATGATTGCTGATGTTTTGACAAAACCACTAGCTAGAAACAGATTTGTTGATCTTAGATCAGAAATAGGATTGACATAGATAGTAGTTGAGTGGGGGTGTTAGCATACAAGGTTTGTATTATATGAGCAACATCTACTAAATGTCATTGCTGTGTGCCTATTACATTATATGATCACTAGATGGCAGTGTTACGTTTGCTAGTTCATGTTTTGTCTATGTACAAGAAGTAATAATAAAGTTCAGTTCCTGTTTCCACGAGACTACAGACTGTCTGCCTGTAATTTGTTTAGCTCCAAAAGCTTATGTCTAACAGAAAGAAAGAAAGAAAGAAAGGAGATGGATGAAAGAAAGAGATGGATGAAAGAGGGGGATGGGGGGAGAGAGTGAGAGGTGAGTGAAATTGACCCCCTAAGCTGGCCTGCAGTCCTTCCTGTACCCCCTGTCCCAGCCCCTGTCTGTGGGTAGGTGTGTGTGTTGCACCTACCTCCAGACCATCCTTGTCCTCTGTCAGCCTATGTTTCTTCTTGTTCTTGATGACAGGCACAGCTGGAGCAGACGTTGGGGGAAGGTGGTCAGGCTCTGGGACTGGGAGGATGTCACTGCTGGTCAGGTCTTCTCTCTCACTCACTCTTGCGCTGTTCCTTCCAGTCAGCCTCCTGCTGCTCACGAGGCCCCCACTCTCTGTTGTTTTCAGATGCTGCTGCTGCTCTCCCCCTCAGATGCTGTGAACCTGTCTGTGCCTCTCTGGTATGTCAAGGGGCAGCCTCGGAGCTAAGCTGTGTTGGACCCCTGGAGACAGAGGCAGAGCAGTAGCGCGGAGGTCGGAGGAGGAAGTGAAATCCTCCCGCGCTTTCAGCTTTGAACACGGAGTGCACTGCAGCCGTGATGTCACTGGTTGCTACACGCCAAGCGGCTCTAGCAACCAGTGGACAGAAGGTGGAGGTGGTTCTGCGTGCAGGAGCCAGCGCTACCGCGGCTTAGACTCCTCCACTGAAGTAATCATGACATGACTGTATTGTGCAATGAAGGCACCCGGGAACTAGGGCCCCCCCCACAGCGGCAGAACGGCAGGGCCCAGTCGCAACTGCGACTGCAGCGACACTGAAAGTTCCGCCACTGAATTGCACTATGCACCAGTTTTTATTGGCTCAGCTTTTTTTTTCTAACTGACGTTTTTTCTTAAAGGGACCCTGCCCTAATTTGTTAGCTTTGTGAATTCTGCCTGTATACTCAGTATACACATCTAATACACTATCATTTTTTTTTTAATCTTAAACTCAGCAAAAAATAACTGATAATAGTTTAAAGTGGAGTTTTATTCACATTTTCCACTTCTCAGCATCCCTCACTAAACTGTGCACTGTAAACAAATTGGATATTTTTTTTTCTTGTAAACAATGCTTCTGTTGCCATGGTTACCAAAGCTTCTTATACACAGTGATTGGTGGTGGGGGAAGGGCTGCAGAATCTCATCTCTGATTACATACATAGCTGGGGGAGGAGACAGACACACCATTACTAATCATTTATAATAGAGGACTATGAGGGGCAATAGGATGGGGCAATTTTGACAGGGGCAATTTGATGGAGCTATAGGATGGGACAATTTTGATGGGGCAATTTTTGATGGGGCAGTAAATCAGCCGAGGAGAGAGGTGTTGGAGCTGTCACACGCTTTGAAAACTCCTCAACTAGTGACTGCTACAGCCACAGCCAGAGACACCTGCACTGCTTTCAACTGTCACGTTTGATTGACAGCTCAGCCAGTCAGTACCAGTTACAGCCACAGCCAGGGACACCTGCACTGCCTCCAACTGTCACTTTTGATTGACAGCTCAGCCAGTCAATGACAGAAAGTAAAAACAAAAACAGTCTACTGGCAGGATCTATATGGAGGGCTCAGCAAAACACAATTACTAGGAGAAAGTTATTGATAATCTGCATTATATAGCTGATTGATTCTGTTCATATTTCCAATATTTTCTGTATTCTCCATTCTAATTAGTAAACACTTTTGAAAATTACATTTGTGGTTGAATTCCAATTTATTTATGACTACAGTGAGCAGACATCCCAACCTGCAAAAACGAATTTCATCGAAGTTGCGCTCCGCCGCAAAATACCTTTTAAATCACCTTTTTAATACAGTGCTTCTGGGGAAGAGGGTGGGGTGGTATGTCGCACTGGACGGTGTCAGTTTTTTTATTTTTTATTTTTAATAATTGATTTTTTTACAATTAAATTTGTTTCCTTAATTTTTTTTTTCACAATGCTTTTTGGGGGAGGGGGTTGGGGCAGTAGACAGTTTTGGTAGGGCAGGGGATTTTTTTTTATATACTTTTACATTTTTTTAGATTTTTTTTAGATTTTTTGGGGGCTTTGGTGAGCTGTAAGCATATACACTTGTTATATTTTTTTTTACTTCAAAGCATGAAATATATATATTGTCTGAAATAAAGTAAAAAACATAACAAATATATAGTGTGTATATGTGTATGTGGGTGTGTGTGTGTATATATATATATATATATATATATATATACACAGTACAGACCAAAAGTTTGGACACACCTTCTCATTCAAAGCGTTTTCTTTATTTTCATGACTATGAAAATTGTAGATTCACACTGAAGGCATCAAAACTATGAATTAACACATGTGGAATTATATACATAACAAAAAAGTGTGAAACAACTGAAAATATGTCATATTCTAGGTTCTTCAAAGTAGCCACCTTTTGCTTTGATTACTGCTTTGCACACTCTTGGCATTCTCTTGATGAGCTTCAAGAGGTAGTCACCTGAAATGGTCTTCCAACAGTCTTGAAGGAGTTCCCAGAGATGCTTAGCACTTGTTGGCCCTTTTGCCTTCACTCTGCGGTCCAGCTCACCCCAAACCATCTCGATTGGGTTCAGGTCCGGTGACTGTGGAGGCCAGGTCATCTGGCGCAGCACCCCATCACTCTCCTTCTTGGTCAAATAGCCCTTACACAGCCTGGAGGTGTGTTTGGGGTCATTGTTCTGTTGAAAAATAAATGATGGTCCAACTAAACGCAAACCGGATGGAATAGCATGCCGCTGCAAGATGCTGTGGTAGCCATTCTGGTTCAGTATGCCTTCAATTTTGAATAAATCCCCAACAGTGTCACCAGCAAAGCACCCCCACACCATCACACCTCCTCCTCCATGCTTCACGGTGGGAACCAGGCATGTAGAGTCCATCCATTCACCTTTTCTGCGTCGCACAAAGACACGGTGGTTGGAACCAAAGATCTCAAATTTTGACTCATCAGACCAAAGCACAGATTTCCACTGGTCTAATGTCCATTCCTTGTGTTCTTTAGCCCAAACAAGTCTCTTCTGCTTGTTTCCTTTCTTTAGCAGTGGTTTCCTAGCAGATAGTCATGAAAATAAAGAAAACTCTATGAATGAGAAGGTGTGTCCAAACTTTTGGTCTGTAATATATATATATATATATATATATATATATAACAAAATAGCATTCAAAGTCCAAAATAAAACATTTAAGAGAAAAATGCAAAACAGCGCTAAGTATGGATATAAGTGTCCAACTCCACCGTAAAGTAGGCAAAAATGGATGGGAAATCTTGATATAGTCAAAGTCTGTGTGTTTATCCCAAAAAATAGTGACAGATACAGAAGGAGGAAGCGTGCACCACCAGCCTGCCCACTCTTAATCCACCACGTGTAGGAATCAAAGTCCCCGCAGGGGTTCAAACTCACCAAACAGACAATAATATCAGGCACTTCATATATAATCGGTCACTGATCGAATTTCCATCCACTGGGGATCACTTGCATGGAGTTAACCTCATAAAGGTGGGATATTAAAACAAACAGAGGAAACAAATATAGTGTAACTCAATTTATTAAAAAGCCCCTTTCCAGCAAATATCCCAAACAAGTCCTACGTACAAGAAAAACATTAACAATGGACAGTGTATGTATCACATCACCAGTCAGGCGTCCTCAACGCGATCACCGAAAGGTTTCCCAGCAGAGCAACTCTTCCTGGTTCCTGCAGTGTGGCGTGGATAACATAACATACCAGGCGTAGCATGCAGCTATCACTCTGACTAGTTTCGTCAGTAAATGACTTCAACGGAGAGTGTAGCTGCACATGCGGCGCCATGAACTTAATAGTACACCTCCACTAATCTCAGCCAATCAGAGCCTATAGTTTGCAGACATTCGGCAGCCAATCGAAATTCCCGTATCGAAAACAAAAATTCGACGGCCAATCGGAAATGTCGTATCGAAATTTTACGGCGGCGCGTCAGATACAACGTAGACACGCCGTATGGCGTCATGAGCGTAGTCACGCACGTCCAGTAACGGCGGCCAATCAAAACTTATTGTTTGCAAACATTCGGCAGCCAATCGAAATTCCGTATGTGATCCAATCAACAACAGATATTCGACGGCCAATCGAAATTGTCTTATCATGATTTTTCGACAACAGATCAGGAGGAATGCAAGCACGGGGGCGTTCCTAACGGTGCACGTCACGGTACTCAGTGCTTCCACTATATTAACTCCTGGGCTTCAATATGGCGAGTTTAGGGAGATTTCTATACACAAGAAAAAGCACAGCAAAAATGCGCTCTTTCTTATTAATAGACCGGACACTCTATCCTAGTCCACAAACAATACTAGACTGTCTCACAACTCATCCTTTTTGGATGAATGTGCATTTGTATAGTTGTAAAGGCTAAAACCCAATAACAAAACCATAAACAAAGCATATTAGAAATTAAGCAAACATAATTTACAAAAAATAGTTTAGACAAAACACGCCTAAAAACAATATTTAAAATTCCAGAATGTACAGTTTTGCAATATACATTATATCAAATATATTTGTATTAGACACCCCAATTACCAGGCATATTGGTGCCAATCATATATGCAAAACGTGCTTAAAAATTGCTTATTAAAAAAATGACCAATACTTTAAACATAATTCTTAAGGATCTGGTAATATCCTACTTAAAGCAATGATTCTTAATACAGATCTGAAACGTGCTATTAGTAGATACTTCCTCAATGTAGATGAATTCAAAATAAATGCACTCTTAAAGTCGCTAAAATAAATTCACTCTAAAAGTCGCTAATGAAGCAATTAATATCTAGATCTACGTTCAAGCCTCTAGGGGCTAAAGTATCTACAGAAAAAATCCACTGGGTTTCTCTTTTAGAGAGATCACGTACCAAATTAGAACCCCTCCATGTTGGTTTAAGGTGGTCAATACCCCAGAATTTTAAAAACGCAGGGTTTTTGTTGTGAAAAAGTTTAAAATGCAACGACACATTGTGGTCCTTGAATCCGTTAATGATATTAACTACATGTTCAGCGATTCTGATCTTTAATTGTCGCTTTGTGCGACCTATGTAAATTAAACCACATGGGCATTGGAGGGCATACACAACATACTCAGTATTGCATGTGATAAATTCATTTACATAGAATTCCTGTTGGTTTGATGTAGAAGTGAACTTTTCCACTCCTTTTACCGGGCGGGAAGCTTCCTTACAGGCTCGGCACTTCTTACACGCAAAAAAAACCATCCTTGTCCCAAAAAGTAGCTGGGCGGGAAGGAGGATTGAGTACTTTGCAGACTATTCTATCCGCAAAACTAGAGGCCTTCCGATAAATAAAGCCCGGTTTAGATGGTAATACCGGAGCCAGTGTTTTGTCCATCAACAGAATATGCCAATGTGTATAGAGGATATTCTCAACCTCTTTATATTGAGAGTGGAAATCTGAGCAGAAATTCCACTCTCGTTTTTCATCTCTTTCTTTACCTCCTGTGATAGCTAGAAAATCTTCCCTCGGAGCTTGTGCTAATTCTGTAATGATTGTGTCCAGGGTCTCATCACGATATCCCTTATCTATAAATTTATTTTTAATAATCTGGGCTTGTATCAGGAAATCCTCTGGTTCCGAGCAATTTCTTTTTACCCTAGTTAGTTGTCCTTTAGGAATATTTTTAAGCCACGTTGGATGGTGGCCACTACAGGTAGGTAGATAACTATTTGAATCAGTTGGTTTAAAAAAGACTTTTGTACATAGTCTATTCCCCATTCTGAATATATCCACATCTAAAAAGTGAATCTGAGTGGCATTAAATTCACTTGTCAATCTAATACTGTCAGTACTCTGATTGAGTTCTTCCAAAAATAGTTGTAGAGTGTCTACCATCCCCTCCCAGACAAAAAACAAATCATCAATATATCGTTTGTAAAATAATAGTTGAGGCCGATCTTTAGAGAAAATTATTTTATCCTCCCACTCTCCCATATAAAGGTTCGCGATACTAGGCGCAAATTTAGCGCCCATGGCGACACCAGTACTTTGGGAGTAGTAGACGCCATCAAACCAAAAAATAATTGTGATTTAAACAAAAATCTAAGGCGTTACGGATAAAGATTTTCTGATCATGGGGTATATCGGTTCGTTTACACAAAGCCCAATTAAGCGCTAAAAGAGCATCGTCATGCTGTATAATAGTATACAGTGATGATACATCTGCTGTAACTAAATAGATGTCATCTTTCCCTGTAAGGTCAATCGTTTGTAGCAATAGAAGCAGACTTTTGGTGTCTTTCAGATATGCCCTTGTCTCAACCACACTTTTCTGTAAAAAGATATCAAGGTATTCACCAAGACGAGAAGTGATCGACCCAATCCCATTAACTATGGGCCTACCAGGCGGATTAACCTGGTCTTTGTGGATCTTTGGGAGGGTATAGATGGTTGGGGTTCTATTACTACTGCTCGGAATCAGATATTTTTTCTCACGGCTTGTAAGAACACCTCTCTTAAAGCCCATCTCCACCAAAACTTTTAGATCCTTCTCATATTGAGAGGAAGGATCCCTATCCAGTTTAGTGTAGGTACTTGTATCGCTCAGCATGACATTGAGCTGATCCAAGTAGAAATCTTTATTGAGGATCACCACCCCTCCACCTTTATCCGCAGGTCGGATAATCACATCTTTCCTTTTTTCTAGGGAGGTTATGCCATCCATAATATTTTGTGGATTTACCTTTTTCTTAGGGACAATAGATTCTAGGTCTCGTATAACCAAATTTTTAAAAGTCTCAACCTGATGGTTGGCTTTATTCAAGGGGTTAAAAAGAGAGATTTATTACGTAACCCGCTATCAATTGCCACTGCGGAATTGCTCATAGTGGTTTGTGAATTCTTATTCAAATAATATTTTTTCATATTTATTTTTCGTATGTACTTATGTACATCGATGAAAACATTGAATTTATTCACCGGTCTTCTGAGACCACACTTTAGACCTAGATGTAAAATATTTGTTTCCTTATGGTTCAAAGTCACATTACTTAAATTAAAAATACCCGTTATTCCGGGGCCCTTCTTCTTTTTCTGGACCTTTCGTCCTCCACGACAGCCTCTGGGTCGTTTCTCTCTTTGACTTGACAGGGGAACCTGTTCCCTCTCCCAGTATTGCTGTTCCCTCCAAGTGGGATCCCTCTGGTTTTGGGTTTGGGCGTGTTGAGGCGGCTTGCCTCTCCATTGTGGTTGTCCCCGACCGCGTTTCTGACCGCCCCTCCCCCGACCTAAAAAAGGACGTGGGGTTTGGTGAGAACCTCTTGGGTCGTTATATAATGGTTCAAACCTGTTATGTACAGGTATCTGATGTTGAATATCCGGATATGAAGGATGGCGGTTAGTGCCATAATTATTCCCTCCACGGCCAGCAGCTCTCACTGGTGTCGATTGACCCCTAGGGGCTCGAGATAAGGGATAGTCATTTCTCCCCACATTAGAATTTGGTATAGGGGTGTTGGGAATCTGACTTGGCAAATTTTCACTCCTATTGTCCACATTTGGCTCCCTATTAGAAGGTGATGTACCCTGTTGCCATAAATATACATTTTTTGACTGAAAATCTAGCATATCACGATGATATTTTTTGGTTTTTTTCTTCTGTGTGTCTTTATCCACTTTTTCAAGTTTTTTCTTAATTCTGATATTAAAATCTATGATTTGTTGTGACTCTTTGATAGGGTCTAATTTGATTTTAAGCTCATTAATTTTAGTTTCTAGTATGGTCATTTTCCTACGTTTTCGCTCCAGGACAAAATCCTGCAACTTAAAACCCATGGTGTTAAAGAAGTCGTACCATTCAGCCTGTGACTTAGGGTCATCCAGACCATCCTGGGGTACAACATCCCAGCGTAAACTTCTAACGATAATTTGATCCTTAGAGTATTGTTCTAAAGTGAGAATGTCCCACCAGGTACGCACCTGTTTTTCCAGGGCGTTACCTAGTGCCGACATTGTAGCGTTATAATTCACTTGTGCAGTACTATGTTCATTAAACGAAAATACATTGCTAATGTCAATATTTCTATTTTCCAAAAATTGTAAAGCGTCCATGGCTGCTAAGAAAACAACAAATAAATAGCAAAACAGTGTATTTACAAGGCCTATAATACACTCCTCAGCGCCCAACAGACAAAAACTTTAAAAAAAGGAAAAATAAAAATAAAATTGTATATGAAACACACTAGATATCTCCAAATTGACATATATAGGTGTATATAAACAGCAGCTGTTAAAATGGTGTATCATAAATAACAAAATAGCATTCAAAGTCCAAAATAAAACATTTAAGAGAAAAATGCAAAACAGCGCTAAGTATGGATATAAGTGTCCAACTCCACCGTAAAGTAGGCAAAAATGGATGGGAAATCTTGATATAGTCAAAGTCTGTGTGTTTATCCCAAAAAATAGTGACAGATACAGAAGGAGGAAGCGTGTGCACCAGCCTGCCCACTCTTAATCCACCACGTGTAGGAATCAAAGTCCCCGCAGGGGTTCAAACTCACCAAACAGACAATAATATCAGGCACTTCATATATAATCGGTCACTGATCGAATTTCCATCCACTGGGGATCACTTGCATGGAGTTAACCTCATAAAGGTGGGATATTAAAACAAACAGAGGAAACAAATATAGTGTAACTCAATTTATTAAAAAGCCCCTTTCCAGCAAATATCCCAAACAAGTCCTACGTACAAGAAAAACATTAACAATGGACAATGTATGTATCACATCACCAGTCAGGCGTCCTCAACGCGATCACCGAAAGGTTTCCCAGCAGAGCAACTCTTCCTGGTTCCTGCAGTGTGGCGTGGTGGATAACATAACATACCAGGCGTAGCATGCAGCTATCACTCTGACTAGTTTCGTCAGTAAATGACTTCAACGGAGAGTGTAGCTGCACATGCGGCGCCATGAACTTAATAGTACACCTCCACTAATCTCAGCCAATCAGAGCCTATAGTTTGCAGACATTCGGCAGCCAATCGAAATTCCCGTATCGAAAACAAAAATTCGACGGCCAATCGGAAATGTCGTATCGAAATTTTACGGCGGCGCGTCAGATACAACGTAGACACGCCGTATGGCGTCATGAGCGTAGTCACGCACGTCCAGTAACGGCGGCCAATCAAAACTTATTGTTTGCAAACATTCGGCAGCCAATCGAAATTCCGTATGTGATCCAATCAACAACAGATATTCGACGGCCAATCGAAATTGTCTTATCATGATTTTTCGACAACAGATCAGGAGGAATGCAAGCACGGGGGCGTTCCTAACGGTGCACGTCACGGTACTCAGTGCTTCCACTATATTAACTCCTGGGCTTCAATATGGCGAGTTTAGGGAGATTTCTATACACAAGAAAAAGCACAGCAAAAATGCGCTCTTTCTTATTAATAGACCGGACACTCTATCCTAGTCCACAAACAATACTAGACTGTCTCACAACTCATCCTTTTTGGATGAATGTGCATTTGTATAGTTGTAAAGGCTAAAACCCAATAACAAAACCATAAACAAAGCATATTAAAAATTAAGCAAACATAATTTACAAAAAATAGTTTAGACAAAACACGCCTAAAAACAATATTTAAAATTCCAGAATGTACAGTTTTGCAATATACATTATATCAAATATATTTGTATTAGACACCCCAATTACCAGGCATATTGGTGCCAATCATATATGCAAAACGTGCTTAAAAATTGCTTATTAAAAAAATGACCAATACTTTAAACATAATTCTTAAGGATCTGGTAATATCCTACTTAAAGCAATGATTCTTAATACAGATCTGAAACGTGCTATTAGTAGATACTTCCTCAATGTAGATGAATTCAAAATAAATGCACTCTTAAAGTCGCTAAAATAAATTCACTCTAAAAGTCGCTAATGAAGCAATTAATATCTAGATCTACGTTCAAGCCTCTAGGGGCTAAAGTATCTACAGAAAAAATCCACTGGGTTTCTCTTTTAGAGAGATCACGTACCAAATTAGAACCCCTCCATGTTGGTTTAAGGTGGTCAATACCCCAGAATTTTAAAAACGCAGGGTTTTTGTTGTGAAAAAGTTTAAAATGCAACGACACATTGTGGTCCTTGAATCCGTTAATGATATTAACTACATGTTCAGCGATTCTGATCTTTAATTGTCGCTTTGTGCGACCTATGTAAATTAAACCACATGGGCATTGGAGGGCATACACAACATACTCAGTATTGCATGTGATAAATTCATTTACATAGAATTCCTGTTGGTTTGATGTAGAAGTGAACTTTTCCACTCCTTTTACCGGCGGGAAGCTTCCTTACAGGCTCGGCACTTCTTACACGCAAAAAAACCCATCCTTGTCCCAAAAAGTAGCTGGGCGGGAAGGAGGATTGAGTACTTTGCAGACTATTCTATCCGCAAAACTAGAGGCCTTCCGATAAATAAAGCCCGGTTTAGATGGTAATACCGGAGCCAGTGTTTTGTCCATCAACAGAATATGCCAATGTGTATAGAGGATATTCTCAACCTCTTTATATTGAGAGTGGAAATCTGAGCAGAAATTCCACTCTCGTTTTTCATCTCTTTCTTTACCTCCTGCATGTGCAGCTACACTCTCCGTTGAAGTCATTTACTGACGAAACTAGTCAGAGTGATAGCTGCATGCTACGCCTGGTATGTTATGTTATCCACGCCACACTGCAGGAACCAGGAAGAGTTGCTCTGCTGGGAAACCTTTCGGTGATCGCGTTGAGGACGCCTGACTGGTGATGTGATACATACACTGTCCATTGTTAATGTTTTTCTTGTACGTAGGACTTGTTTGGGATATTTGCTGGAAAGGGGCTTTTTAATAAATTGAGTTACACTATATTTGTTTCCTCTGTTTGTTTTAATATCCCACCTTTATGAGGTTAACTCCATGCAAGTGATCCCCAGTGGATGGAAATTCGATCAGTGACCGATTATATATGAAGTGCCTGATATTATTGTCTGTTTGGTGAGTTTGAACCCCTGCGGGGACTTTGATTCCTACACGTGGTGGATTAAGAGTGGGCAGGCTGGTGCACGCTTCCTCCTTCTGTATCTGTCACTATTTTTTGGGATAAACACACAGACTTTGACTATATCAAGATTTCCCATCCATTTTTGCCTACTTTACGGTGGAGTTGGACACTTATATCCATACTTAGCGCTGTTTTGCATTTTTCTCTTAAATGTTTTATTTTGGACTTTGAATGCTATTTTGTTATTTATGATACACCATTTTAACAGCTGCTGTTTATATACACCTATATATGTCAATTTGGAGATATCTAGTGTGTTTCATATACAATTTTATTTTTATTTTTCCTTTTTTTAAAGTTTTTGTCTGTTGGGCGCTGAGGAGTGTATTATAGGCCTTGTAAATACACTGTTTTGCTATTTATTTGTTGTTTTCTTAGCAGCCATGGACGCTTTACAATTTTTGGAAAATAGAAATATTGACATTAGCAATGTATTTTCGTTTAATGAACATAGTACTGCACAAGTGAATTATAACGCTACAATGTCGGCACTAGGTAACGCCCTGGAAAAACAGGTGCGTACCTGGTGGGACATTCTCACTTTAGAACAATACTCTAAGGATCAAATTATCGTTAGAAGTTTACGCTGGGATGTTGTACCCCAGGATGGTCTGGATGACCCTAAGTCACAGGCTGAATGGTACGACTTCTTTAACACCATGGGTTTTAAGTTGCAGGATTTTGTCCTGGAGCGAAAACGTAGGAAAATGACCATACTAGAAACTAAAATTAATGAGCTTAAAATCAAATTAGACCCTATCAAAGAGTCACAACAAATCATAGATTTTAATATCAGAATTAAGAAAAAACTTGAAAAAGTGGATAAAGACACACAGAAGAAAAAAACCAAAAAATATCATCGTGATATGCTAGATTTTCAGTCAAAAAATGTATATTTATGGCAACAGGGTACATCACCTTCTAATAGGGAGCCAAATGTGGACAATAGGAGTGAAAATTTGCCAAGTCAGATTCCCAACACCCCTATACCAAATTCTAATGTGGGGAGAAATGACTATCCCTTATCTCGAGCCCCTAGGGGTCAATCGACACCAGTGAGAGCTGCTGGCCGTGGAGGGAATAATTATGGCACTAACCGCCATCCTTCATATCCGGATATTCAACATCAGATACCTGTACATAACAGGTTTGAACCATTATATAACGACCCAAGAGGTTCTCACCAAACCCCACGTCCTTTTTTAGGTCGGGGGAGGGGCGGTCAGAAACGCGGTCGGGGACAACCACAATGGAGAGGCAAGCCGCCTCAACACGCCCAAACCCAAAACCAGAGGGATCCCACTTGGAGGGAACAGCAATACTGGGAGAGGGAACAGGTTCCCCTGTCAAGTCAAAGGAGAAACGACCCAGAGGCTGTCGTGGAGGACGAAAGGTCCAGAAAAAGAAGAAGGGCCCCGGAATAACGGGTATTTTTAATTTAAGTAATGTGACTTTGAACCATAAGGAAACAAATATTTTACATCTAGGTCTAAAGTGTGGTCTCAGAAGACCGGTGAATAAATTCAATGTTTTCATCGATGTACATAAGTACATACGAAAAATAAATATGAAAAAATATTATTTGAATAAGAATTCACAAACCACTATGAGCAATTCCGCAGTGGCAATTGATAGCGGGTTACGTAATAAATCTCTTTTTAACCCCTTGAATAAAGCCAACCATCAGGTTGAGACTTTTAAAAATTTGGTTATACGAGACCTAGAATCTATTGTCCCTAAGAAAAAGGTAAATCCACAAAATATTATGGATGGCATAACCTCCCTAGAAAAAAGGAAAGATGTGATTATCCGACCTGCGGATAAAGGTGGAGGGGTGGTGATCCTCAATAAAGATTTCTACTTGGATCAGCTCAATGTCATGCTGAGCGATACAAGTACCTACACTAAACTGGATAGGGATCCTTCCTCTCAATATGAGAAGGATCTAAAAGTTTTGGTGGAGATGGGCTTTAAGAGAGGTGTTCTTACAAGCCGTGAGAAAAAATATCTGATTCCGAGCAGTAATAGAACCCCAACCATCTATACCCTCCCAAAGATCCACAAAGACCAGGTTAATCCGCCTGGTAGGCCCATAGTTAATGGGATTGGGTCGATCACTTCTCGTCTTGGTGAATACCTTGATATCTTTTTACAGAAAAGTGTGGTTGAGACAAGGGCATATCTGAAAGACACCAAAAGTCTGCTTCTATTGCTACAAACGATTGACCTTACAGGGAAAGATGACATCTATTTAGTTACAGCAGATGTATCATCACTGTATACTATTATACAGCATGACGATGCTCTTTTAGCGCTTAATTGGGCTTTGTGTAAACGAACCGATATACCCCATGATCAGAAAATCTTTATCCGTAACGCCTTAGATTTTTGTTTAAATCACAATTATTTTTGGTTTGATGGCGTCTACTACTCCCAAAGTACTGGTGTCGCCATGGGCGCTAAATTTGCGCCTAGTATCGCGAACCTTTATATGGGAGAGTGGGAGGATAAAATAATTTTCTCTAAAGATCGGCCTCAACTATTATTTTACAAACGATATATTGATGATTTGTTTTTTGTCTGGGAGGGGATGGTAGACACTCTACAACTATTTTTGGAAGAACTCAATCAGAGTACTGACAGTATTAGATTGACAAGTGAATTTAATGCCACTCAGATTCACTTTTTAGATGTGGATATATTCAGAATGGGGAATAGACTATGTACAAAAGTCTTTTTTAAACCAACTGATTCAAATAGTTATCTACCTACCTGTAGTGGCCACCATCCAACGTGGCTTAAAAATATTCCTAAAGGACAACTAACTAGGGTAAAAAGAAATTGCTCGGAACCAGAGGATTTCCTGATACAAGCCCAGATTATTAAAAATAAATTTATAGATAAGGGATATCGTGATGAGACCCTGGACACAATCATTACAGAATTAGCACAAGCTCCGAGGGAAGATTTTCTAGCTATCACAGGAGGTAAAGAAAGAGATGAAAAACGAGAGTGGAATTTCTGCTCAGATTTCCACTCTCAATATAAAGAGGTTGAGAATATCCTCTATACACATTGGCATATTCTGTTGATGGACAAAACACTGGCTCCGGTATTACCATCTAAACCGGGCTTTATTTATCGGAAGGCCTCTAGTTTTGCGGATAGAATAGTCTGCAAAGTACTCAATCCTCCTTCCCGCCCAGCTACTTTTTGGGACAAGGATGTTTTTTTTGCGTGTAAGAAGTGCCGAGCCTGTAAGGAAGCTTCCCGCCCGGTAAAAGGAGTGGAAAAGTTCACTTCTACATCAAACCAACAGGAATTCTATGTAAATGAATTTATCACATGCAATACTGAGTATGTTGTGTATGCCCTCCAATGCCCATGTGGTTTAATTTACATAGGTCGCACAAAGCGACAATTAAAGATCAGAATCGCTGAACATGTAGTTAATATCATTAACGGATTCAAGGACCACAATGTGTCGTTGCATTTTAAACTTTTTCACAACAAAAACCCTGCGTTTTTAAAATTCTGGGGTATTGACCACCTTAAACCAACATGGAGGGGTTCTAATTTGGTACGTGATCTCTCTAAAAGAGAAACCCAGTGGATTTTTTCTGTAGATACTTTAGCCCCTAGAGGCTTGAACGTAGATCTAGATATTAATTGCTTCATTAGCGACTTTTAGAGTGAATTTATTTTAGCGACTTTAAGAGTGCATTTATTTTGAATTCATCTACATTGAGGAAGTATCTACTAATAGCACGTTTCAGATCTGTATTAAGAATCATTGCTTTAAGTAGGATATTACCAGATCCTTAAGAATTATGTTTAAAGTATTGGTCATTTTTTTAATAAGCAATTTTTAAGCACGTTTTGCATATATGATTGGCACCAATATGCCTGGTAATTGGGGTGTCTAATACAAATATATTTGATATAATGTATATTGCAAAACTGTACATTCTGGAATTTTAAATATTGTTTTTAGGCGTGTTTTGTCTAAACTATTTTTTGTAAATTATGTTTGCTTAATTTTAATATGCTTTGTTTATGGTTTTGTTATTGGGTTTTAGCCTTTACAACTATACAAATGCACATTCATCCAAAAAGGATGAGTTGTGAGACAGTCTAGTATTGTTTGTGGACTAGGATAGAGTGTCCGGTCTATTAATAAGAAAGAGCGCATTTTTGCTGTGCTTTTTCTTGTGTATAGAAATCTCCCTAAACTCGCCATATTGAAGCCCAGGAGTTAATATAGTGGAAGCACTGAGTACCGTGACGTGCACCGTTAGGAACGCCCCCGTGCTTGCATTCCTCCTGATCTGTTGTCGAAAAAAAAATCATGATAAGACAATTTCGATTGGCCGTCGAATATCTGTTGTTGATTGGATCACATACGGAATTTCGATTGGCTGCCGAATGTTTGCAAACAATAAGTTTTGATTGGCCGCCGTTACTGGACGTGCGTGACTACGCTCATGACGCCATACGGCGTGTCTACGTTGTATCTGACGCGCCGCCGTAAAATTTCGATACGACATTTCCGATTGGCCGTCGAATTTTTGTTTTCGATACGGGAATTTCGATTGGCTGCCGAATGTCTGCAAACTATAGGCTCTGATTGGCTGAGATTAGTGGAGGTGTACTATTAAGTTCATGGCGCCGCATGTGCAGCTACACTCTCCGTTGAAGTCATTTACTGACGAAACTAGTCAGAGTGATAGCTGCATGCTACGCCTGGTATGTTATGTTATCCACGCCACACTGCAGGAACCAGGAAGAGTTGCTCTGCTGGGAAACCTTTCGGTGATCGCGTTGAGGACGCCTGACTGGTGATGTGATACATACACTGTCCATTGTTAATGTTTTTCTTGTACGTAGGACTTGTTTGGGATATTTGCTGGAAAGGGGCTTTTTAATAAATTGAGTTACACTATATTTGTTTCCTCTGTTTGTTTTATTATCCCACCTTTATGAGGTTAACTCCATGCAAGTGATCCCCAGTGGATGGAAATTCGATCAGTGACCGATTATATATGAAGTGCCTGATATTATTGTCTGTTTGGTGAGTTTGAACCCCTGCGGGGACTTTGATTCCTACACGTGGTGGATTAAGAGTGGGCAGGCTGGTGCACGCTTCCTCCTTCTGTATCTGTCACTATTTTTTGGGATAAACACACAGACTTTGACTATATCAAGATTTCCCATCCATTTTTGCCTACTTTACGGTGGAGTTGGACACTTATATCCATACTTAGCGCTGTTTTGCATTTTTCTCTTAAATGTTTTATTTTGGACTTTGAATGCTATTTTGTTATTTATGATACACCATTTTAACAGCTGCTGTTTATATACACCTATATATGTCAATTTGGAGATATCTAGTGTGTTTCATATACAATTTTATTTTTATTTTTCCTTTTTTTAAAGTTTTTGTCTGTTGGGCGCTGAGGAGTGTATTATAGGCCTTGTAAATACACTGTTTTGCTATATATATATATATGAATGAATGAAAAACTTATATAGCGCAGCACATGCGAACTGAATCGCCTCTGGGCGCTTGTTGTTCCTGTCTCCTTTGATATCAAAAGAGATGTGTCTTGATCTTTCTCCTAAAAGCTAGGTGATTCTCCTCCAACCGAATGCTGGCTGGTAAAGCGTTCCATAGTCTGGGACCTTGGACCGCAAATCTTCGCTCTCCTTTGGCCTTGTAGTTGGCTTTCGGAACCTGGAGCAGGTTCTGATTGGTGGATCGCAAAACACGATTGGGGTTATGAGCTTTTATATTTTTTCGCATAGATATTGGGGAGCATTCCCATGGACACATCTATGCGTAAGACAGAGAGCTTTGAAAGCAATTCTGTCTTTGACTGGTAACCAGTGAAGGGATCTCAGTGAAGGTGAGATGGATTCCCAGGGTTTTTTCCCAGTCACAAGTCTGGCGGCCGTATTCTGAACGACTTGCAGACGGGCGATTTGGTACTTGGGGAGTCCGAGGTAAAGGGCATTTGCATAATCCAGTCTGGAGTTAACAATTGCTCCCACCACGACTGCTAAATCTTCTTTGGGGATGAACGGAGTAAGTCTGCGTAGTAGGCGCAGCAGATGGTGGGATCCGCTGACTACTGACCCTATTTGTGCGTCCATTCTCATAAAGGAGTCAAAAATGACCCCAAGACTTTTGACTTTGGCGCTAGGGGTGATAATTTTGCCCAGAATAGGCGGGGGTGTCCATGCTGTTGAAGGTTGATTCCTGCGCTTGGCGTGAAACAGGAGAAGTTCTGTTTTCGCTCCGTTGAGTTTAAGATAACTCTTTGTCATCCAGTCCTCTATCAAAGAGAGGCAGGTCTCTAAATTGAGGTGGTGATCCTTTATGTTGCAGATGCGGAAATAAAGTTGCGTGTCGTCTGCATATGAGTGATAGAGCAGTTTTTGGCTGCTGATAATCTCAAAAAGAGGACGAAGGTAGATGTTAAACAGCACCGGTGACAGAGGCGATCCTTGAGGGACTCCGCATGTTACTGTGCGTTTCTCAGATGTGAAATGTCCTAGCTTCACTGTTTGCGATCGGTTTTCCAGAAAAGAGGAGAACCAAGATAAATCGCCTTCTGCGACTCTGGCTACTTCAGCAAGCCGCGTCAGTAACAGTTTGTGGTCTACAGTGTCGAAAGCTGCGCTTAGGTCCAACAGAACCAAAAGACAAGATTCTCCTTCGTCTGCGGCCTCGAGAACATCGTCCCATATTTTTAGCAATGCGGTTTCAGTCCCGTGTCCGGGACGGAACCCTGATTGTAATGGGTCAAGTAGCTTGTGGGTATCCAGATGCTGTTGCAGCTGTTGTACCACTACTTTTTCCATTACCTTTGAGAGTACATTGAGGCTTGTTATGGGCCGGCGGTGGAGTGGGTCCTTGGGGTCCAGGGAGGATTTCTTCAGGATGGGTTGGATCATACCCTCTTTCAACTGTGAGGGTACTATGCCCTCCACGAAAGACTGGTTGATAAGCTGCGTGATGGGAGGAGCCAGGATGTAGGCGCATTCCTTCAGCAGTTTTGTGGGGATAATGTCATTTGGCGTTGTGCCATTACGCAGAGTACAAATGACATTCTTAGTGGTCTCAATGGAGATGGGTGCCAAGGTGAACTTACCTGATATAGGAGAATTACTATGGGTGTTGTGTGAGAGGCTGCAGGGGGGACTGGGGGGGGAATTATTTTGCTGAATGCTTTCACGGATCGCCTCGATTTTATTAATGAAGCAATCCGATAGTTCATTGCAAAATTCTTGTGTGTCTTCATTGGGGGCTTCAATACATCCTGGGTTCATGGTCTGAGTGACCAGCTTGAAGAGTTCGCGGGGGCGGTTTAGGGCACCGTTGATAGCCTCAGAAAAGTATTTTTTCTTGGCTTGGAAAATTTCTTTGTGGTATTTACTTGTCGCCGCTTTGTAGATGGATAGGTTTAGCTCTGAAGAGCTTCTTTTCCAGGCAGATTCGGCCCTTCTGCGTTCTTGCTTCAGTAACGACAGCTGGTTGTTAAACCAGCTGCGGTTGTTTTTCCGGATGCGGGTTCGTCGTTTCGGCGCTACCAAGTCGGCTGACTGTAGCATGGCCGAGTTTATGGCTTCCAATGTTTCAACGGCCGTTTGATGCGGCTGAGTTGTTTCTATTTTTTTCCTTAAAGTGGTTTTGAAGAGTTCCGAGTGGAGCTTCTTCTGACATCTAGTCCAGTGTGTTGTCACTGGATTTGATGTTTTTGTTGTGGGGGGGATTGTGGAAATGAATTTAATTGCATGGTGGTCTGTCCATGGCAACTTTTAATTTTCCAAAATTTTTATTTCCAGATCTTGTCTGAAAATAAGATCAAGTGTGTGGCCTGAAGCATGCGTGGGCCCACATACTAGTTGCTGTAACCCTAAATCTTCCAGGTGGTCGATACAGGCATCAGCAACGGTGTCTTGTGAGGAATTGGCCCAGAGGTTGAAATCCCCGAGCAGCAACAGGTGTTTGCTGTTGAGGGTGGTAAGTGGAGAAGAAATCCGTCCATGGTGATAGCAGCTGCGATTTTGGGCCCGGTGGCCTATAGCAGAGCAGAATGTGGACGGTCTCCTTTGAGTTTGTCTGTAGTTGCAGAGTAAGGGTTTCCATGAATGGAAGAGGGTTTTGAAGGGCTGTGTTTTGTGATTGCAAGATGAGTCTTGTGGATCACCGCCAGGCCTCCCCCTCTTTGCCCTATTCTGTTTTCCGTGATAATACGGTAGTTTTCTGGCACCAGTTCTCCTAGAATGGTGTTACAGTCGGCTGCGAGCCAGCTCTCTGTAATAAAGAGGCAGTCTAAATCGTGTTGTAGAATGAAATCATGGATTTCAAGTCTGTGTTTTACTGCCGATCTTGTGTTGATCAAAGCACATGAAAATGTGCTTAGGCTGGGGTAAACGGCTAAAATTTTTGATGGTCGATCGTCGATCGATCCTCAAAAGTTGCTCCATTCTTAGGGTCTTTTTGGTGATGGCTGGCAGTATTGCGGCGCAACTCCTCAGATCCCAAATGGTTTCTTCAGAGTACCGCAGATTAGCCATGGTAGCCATTCACCGGGGCAAAGTAGTTATTTTTTGGTGACGATGGGGGGAGGATTCAGTGAATCCTCCCAGCTTGATCCAGAGGAAGGCAAAAAAACCCTAGCCGTGCTGTGCCAATTTGCTTTGGTAGGGGAAAAAATTCCTTCCTGATCCCTGAAACGGCGATCGGGCGAAACCCCTGGATCAAGTGTTATTAAGTTATGAAACAGGGGGGTGAGAGCTGTCACTGCTGCTGGGGTGTACCAAGATGGCCGCCGACCGGGAGCAGGACAAGGGACCCAGGCTGGTGTGTAGTCAGCTGGATGGACTGGGGTGGGGGTGGACTGGTTGTTGAGGGGTGGATGAGTCCTGCAGGGGGCTGGGGGCGAAACTCCTGGGAGGTTTCTGGTGACTTGGAGGGGATTCTGTGTGTGAAATGCGGCGCGGTGTTAGGCCACAGGTGAAGCCGCGGACTTTCCTGGATCGCGGCCCCGCGTTTGAGAGAGGCCTGGCGCGGAGGTCCCGAAAAAAGTCCTGGAATGGCGAAAATTGCCGTGGAGAGGTGGCAGGAGGGTGCCTCTGATGGTGATGGCTGTTTGGGGGGCGTATGGAACAGAGTAAAGGAGCGGGGGAGCGGCTGGTTGTTGGGGGGGGCCGGAGCTGGAGGAAAGCGGATCGCGGGGGAGTTGTTTCTCCGCTGGGGGAGATTAGGCTGCCGCCGTGGCTGTCCTAACAAGGACAGCCACCTACGGGTCCTGGGGAGGTGTAGATCGCCCTGAGTAGCAGGGGCTTACCTGGAGGGTGAGAAGCGGCCAGGGAAGGCGGATGAGAAGGCCTGCTGAGGCGGGGGGGTGGAAACCCTGCCTGTCTGGAGCCCAGGAGCCACACGCCCTACTGGTAGGTACGTGCGCCGATTACTACTGGGACAGTTCTCGCCCTGGGGGAGGGTCACTCTTTCAGACCCAACAGGAAGAGCTCCTGGAACTAGAGCTGGGAGAGCAGGTTGGAGAAGGTCCAGTGAAAACTATATATATAGCGGGATATCACTCTATGGCCCTGTACACACGAGGAGACATGTCCGATGAAAACGATCCGCGGTTTTCATCGGACATGTCTCCAGGGATATTTTGGTCTGATGTGTGTACACACCATCAGACCAAAATCCCCGCGGACAGAGAACGCGGTGACGTAGAAGTCACCGACGTGCTCAATCCAGGAAGTTCAATGCTTCCACGCATGCGTCAAATCAATTTGACGCATGCGCGGGATTTCGGTCCGCTGGTTAGACGTACTAACCAGCGGACATGTCCGGCGGACAGGTCTCCAGCTGACAAGTTTCTAAGCATGCTTAGAAACTTTTGTCCGCTGGAAACCTGTCCGCTAGGCCGTACACACGATCGGACATGTCCGCGGAAACTGGTCTGCGGACCAGTTTCAGCGGACATGTCTCCTCGTGTGTACGCGGCCTAAGTGGTATAAAAGAATACCATCCGCTGATCAAGAAAGATCTGAGTTCCCTCCTGTGGCCGAGTTGTGTTATAGCCACCTGTTTACTTTTTGTCCTGCTACCGCAAGGAAGGCTGGGAAACTGAGTTCAGGGACAGAAGAGACTCCATTGCCCTGGCTTATTGATAGACTATGTTATCCAGAGAGCAACTGTACAAGCCCAGAATGCTTTGCTCCTCGCACAGCCTGCTGGAGGAGGTAATTTAAGGGGGTGGAAGTGTTTGGCACGCTCTCTTTGGACCGCCTCTTCAACTCAGGAGGACACCTGTGCGAGGTGTCTCCCCGCATGTCTAGGCCGGAGTTGTGGCCTATCTACACCCAGGCGAAATGCAATTGAAGAAGAGAGACAGAACCTCTAATGGAGTAATCGGACAGCGTCCCAGTACAGCAGTGACCTGTCTGAGAACCGGAGACTGTCATCCTGAAGAACTGTGATCGGAGATCGCGGATGGAGCGTTTCGGAAGGACAAGACCTGAACTGGTTGGGTGAGATGCGCACCTGCCCAAAACCTGCTGACTGTGTTGTCAGAGGGCAGATCGTCCACATTAATCACTGTGGTTTAACTATTCGGGCCTCTTTCACCAATTTTATTCGTTCCCTTCTTGGATTACAAATTACCCCTTGCGCAGCACCTCATGCCAACACATCAGTGCACAGACTTGTTGGGATAAATTGTACTGAGGTTTGGTCTGATCAACCAAACCACATTAGTTAGGCATGTTATCTAAAGACTACCTGTTCAGTCACTGCAACTTGTTGATGGCTATCGCCATACTTTTTAACTGAGTAATTGGTTCTATTAAACTGTGTAGAATTGTTAATATGGAGAGCTGGGTGAGACTTGGTAAGGAGGTGCTTCAGTGTGGATGTCTCACTGAGGGAATCACCTTTCTGTGTGCTTACACAGGTCTGTATAGCCGTTATAACTTAACTTGTATTTAATTGTTGTCACTGATTCTAAGGCCCCTTTCACGCGGATCGTATGTCCGCTTTTTCATTCATCCGTTTGCGGATGAAAAAGGGACATACATTGGTCCCTATGTGATTGCGGGTGTCAGCGGATGAACATCCACTGACACCCGTAATCGTCCGCCTCTGCAAAGATCCGATTTTGCTGATTGAAGAAAACCCTATTACTTATTACTGATCCGCCCGTGTGAAAGGGGCCTGACTCTTGCAGGGCTCTGCAAGAAGTCTATTACTGTTTTACCTTTGTTTCTTTTATCTTATCAAGTAAATAGTTACATTGGTTAAGCTGAATTGTGTGTGCATTCCACACAGGGACTACTTTGAAGTCGCTGAGACTTGAAGTTGCACAGATATGAATGGTTCTCATTGGAAATCATGGGGTATGACTTGTCATGTAACTTTGCAGTCCCAAGTCGCAGGACAATTTGCACAAGTGGAAACAAAGCCAAAATGAAAAGCTGTTTTTTGTGCATGTGAGCTGCATTCTGATAGGCCAGTTAACATTGCTAGCCATTTCCATTAATTTAGTGTACTGTTCTACTAGTGGTGACTTATGTTTCTTTTAGTGTACTGTGTTCTAACAACGCATATGATTATTTGACTCAGTAACTTGTTATACAGTATTATTCTAGGACTCAGTAACTCGTATGATTCTTTAACTTGTGTATTGGATACTCCTGATTCAGAACTGTTTTAAGTTTGTATCCAGTTCTTAAAGTGGAGTTCCACCCATTTTTTTATGTTTGTCTGTGCTGCATGCCCTAATCTCATAGGGACAGATTCCCGTAGAATTGCCGCTGGCGTAGCGTAAGCCATTTACACTACGCCACCGCAATTTAACAGAGCAAGTGCCGTATTCCCAAAGCACTTGCTCTGTAAATTGCGGCGGCGTAGTGTAAATGGCTCTACGTATCCCTGCGTAATTTAAAGGGGGCGGCTTGTATTTAAATTAAGCGCGCCCCCGAGTCGATCGAACTGCGCATGCGCCGGCCTCAAAAATAGCCCAGTGCGCATGCTCCAGCTCACGTCGGAAAAAGTGAATGAAACCGACGTGAGCGTCGTTTACGTAAATCTCTATTCGCAAACGACTTAGTAAAACAATGTAACCGATGGAAAAAGACGACGCTGACCCGACGCCATACTTAACATGGCATACTACGGAACTTCGTAAGGTTACCCCTCATATAGCAGGGGTAGCCTTACGCGTACGGAAACGACGTAAACTACGACGGGGAGGCGTAAAAACGTTCGGGAATCGTCGGATTAGGCTCATTTGCATAGGCAAATGAGAAATCAACGTACAGGCCACCTAGCGGCCGCCGATGTCATTACATCTCCGATCCGACGGTGTAATTGTTTTTACATCTGTCGGATCTTCACTGTATCTATGCGTAAGTGATTCTAGGAATCACACGCATAGATACCCAATAAAAAAAAAGAGAGATACGACGGTGTTTCCTACGAAATGCCGGCGTATCTCTTTGGAGAATCTGGCCCATAGTGTTCAGAATGGACAATTTTTATTTATTTTGTTGCTTGTAAATACCTTTATTTTGTAGTCCTTCATTACTTCCTTCTCCTTATTAGCCTAGGCTATTAAGTCACAAGGCTATTTGCAAGGGTTTCTGGGATAGGCATCATGTTTCCCAGTAGTCCTTGCAAACCTGACTGAAACCTGACTGAAACCTATTACATTGCTTGTGCAGCACTGAGCATGTGCGAGATATGCAAAGCTGAAATCCAGGAAGTCATACAGTCTGGCTTCATGATGCCCACATTTAAGATGGCCACGGTCTATTTCTAGATTATAAACTAAATGCTGTAACAACCTAACAAAACGGACCTTAGTTTACAGACTAACTTTACTAGAACACATTAAGCTTGTGTATTACAGGGGTATTTATATTTAAAAAGTGAAATTGTGGGTGGAACTCCCCTTTAAGTGTCAGTGTGCTGTGAGCCATCTGATTGGTTGCAGGGAGGGGCTGAGCTCTCTCACTCTAGGATCATATTACCAGGTCTGCCTGCTCTGCTATGCTATTTAGTGCATAGTGAACTGTTTCAAACATACAAGTTCAGTCAGATGAATCGATTCAAAAAAATGATTCGTTCATGAACTGCACATCACTAGAGAACACACCTTGCTCAGTATTCTAGCTGTGCTGGGAACTTAGCCTGCTCTCCTCCAAAGACTTCCCCTTCCCCCTATGTACAGCCCCTCACTAGAAAGATTTGTGTGCTGCTATTTCTCCTCCACACAATGCTTGTGCAACGGAGAACAGAGGCTATGTGATCACTTATAAAAATAAAATTAAAAATTGTATTTATATATTTGTTTTATTTTCATAAACAAATGTTTTGCCTTGCATTTCTATTTTAAACTGAATGGATTGTTTTAGAAGGTGAGGGTTTACAATCACTTTTAGCCTGGGTTCACACATATGCGAAAACAGACATTGCATGTGATTCGCACCGCACTGTATTGCTGTGTGGATCACATGCGTTGTCTGTGCAATGCAAATTCAGCCATAAAGGTGCAGAATCCTTTTTTTCCCCTCACTGGAATCAGATCGCGTGGATGTTCACACCCATGCGATTATATTTCTGTCCGAATTCAGAGTTCGCACTGCGATCTGTGAACCGATCTGGGTGTGTCGTTAACTTTGTATTGACACCTGCAGCAGTTTGCAGAGGGCAGTGTGAAGTGCCTGCGGGGACATGAGATGTGGGAAGCAGCACTGGAATCGCACTGGTTCCCGCATCGCATATATGTGAACCCAGGCTAAATGTGAAGGTTCTGCTTACTACACAGGCCCATTTGTCACTCACTAGTTACATTTAAGGCCGCTTAGGCCTCGTACACACGATGAGATATGTCCGCTCAAACTTGTCCGACGGACAGTTTAGAGCGGACATGTCTCATCGGATTTCGGTCCGATGGCGTGTACACACCATCGGATCAAAATCCCCGCCGGCAGACAGCGTGGTGACGCGGCGGTGACGTTGACGCCGCCACGTCACCGCACCAGGAAGTAAACACTTCCGCGCGCATGCGTCGGATCCATTCACAGGATACGACGCATGTGCGGGAGGATATGTCCGCTGGTTTCCCGTACTAACCAGCGGACATATCCGACGGACAGGTTTGTAGCGGACAAATTTCAAAGCATGCTTTGAAATTTGTCCGATGGACAAATCTGTCTGCTAGCCCGTACACACGATCGGATTTGTCTGCTGAAACGGTCCATCGGACCGTTTTCAGCGGACAAATTCGATCGTGTGTACGCGGCCTTACATTTGTGAGAGACATTTGTAAGGAGTATAGTTTTTTTTTTCTTTCAATTGATTAAATATATATATTTTTCAAAATTATCAGTCTTTTTTTGTTTATATTGAAAAAAATAAACAACCCAGTGGTAATCAAATACCACCAAAAAAATCAAAATTTTATTTAGGTACAGTGTTGCATGACCATGCAATTACCAGTAAAGTAACGCAGTGCCAAATAGATAGAATGAAGGGGCCAAAATGTTCCAGAGTAGAAGTGGTAAAGTGTATATGAATATTAAAAAATTGGAATTAGCTAATAATACATTTTATTTTATATGTAGCGCTACCCCATTCAGGAGCCGCTGGTTTGATTTGGGATCGGCAAATTAAGTTACCCCAGCTTGGTCTAGGGATGCATCAGAAGAATTAAGTAGTAAACGGAGGTCCACACAGTCAATAAAGATTTTCTCAATGCTTTAATTCCAGGCCAACATTAGCCAACATCAACTTTGGTGAAGGAAGAATAGGTTGATGAGAGAAGAGAAACTTTCGATGTCAGGCCTGGATATACACAAGGCAGATCAGCCCTTAGTAGCACAAATTTTCACACGTCGCCACTCCTATGAGACTGAGTGGGTAAGGTGCCCCCGGACAGGTGTCTCTCACACAGACCTGGCAGCCGAAGCGCCACCTCGAATCTTGGCTGGGAGGAACGGGTCTCTCTCACAGGCCCGGCTCTAGGCCTCTGCCACAGGCCAGTTCATTTGGATAGACTAAATGTGCGAACAGAGCGAATCCTCCCAGTAATTTCTCAGCATAAGTCACCGAGCGGCAGTAGAGTGTACCTGCCAGCATCCCGGTAACCGAATCCCCGTCTGGGACTCTATTAGGCTTCGGGAACCCAGTAAATCGCTGAGGTCCCTTGATTCTCGTCTCCGGATGAGACTCAGGAAGGCCCAGGAACCTGGCCAGGCGGGCTGTGTCGGCGTGGTCCATGGGCACGCACACCCTGAAGGTGAATGCCGCACCCCGAGTCCGGGACCCCGCACACGTGAAGAAGAAGAACCCGAAGAGCCGACCTAGCCCCCAGATATACCCCTCCCCAGCATGCCCAGCGAGGAAAAACCCTCTCCAATTGGCTGCTGAGGAAGACTCCATCCGCCAGAAGTCCCACTGGCTCCCACTGCCGACCAAAGATGAAATGACATCCCCAGAATGCAGTCCGAGCCAGTGGACCCTTAGGTCAACAACCTAAACAAATCACAACTAGGAGCAACTTAACTCTCCTAGTCCAACTAGTTTTAAACGCAGCGCCCATGCAAAAAGCAAGGGGGCGCTACATATAGATTTTGAAAAGTGTCAGTCGTAGATGGCAGGTGCTATAACAATTTATTAATTGCAGCATTTTCTGGGACACATAAGACAGTAGCACATTCGCAGCCTAGGCACTGAAACCTTTATATTGTGAGTGACAGTGTAATTATCAGTCTCCAAGCCCAGCACAGCACAAATACAATTCCACCTCCCTTGTTCAGTTATTTTGGACAAAATGTTCTAAACAGGTTAAAACAAACAGTAAAATGCGGCAGGACTGCAATTTTCAGTAATGCCGTATAACAGATACTATTTTATGGAATACTTTTCTTAAATGAAACATAACAGCTTATTAATTGCTATGGGCTACATGTCTATATCTCTCTTCCTACAGTTCTTATATATCAGCCTTTGCACACTTGTGCATACGAAGGAATTTATGCACACACACACATATATATATATATATATATATATATATATATATATATATATATATATATATATATATATATAAATCAAGTACAAAAATGTAAAAAAAAAAATGTGTTTTCCCATTACTTTTTGTCCAGGTTGTCAGGACAAATAGAAAGGATAGAACTGCCTAACAGGGGCAAAGACAATAAATTAAAACTCTGGTTAGAGATAGTATGAGTGAGTGAGTGAGTGAGTGAGAAACTTGTATAGAGCAACACATGCGAACTGAATCGCCTCAGGGCGTATACGCGCCCCTTTATCTTCTCAAACCACCGCTGCGCACAGGAAAATATATTATTATAAATATACACACTGTATATATGCCTAAAGCTGCTACTTAAATAATAAGAGATATATGCAAAATTATAAATGAAAAAATTGTAGCGCTGTGTTCATAAATCATATAAACATATCTAAAACATGTCAAATATATAAACGAAATCACCACGTGAAAGAGTGTTATAGTGATTAAACATGACATTATATGAAATTATATACTATATATAAATATATAGGGCCAGATCCACAGAGAATTACGAATTTCCCGCCGGCGTGTCTTTGTTTTCTATCCAGAAAACAAGATACGCCGGCCTTACGCTAAGATACGACTGGCGTAAGTTTCTTACACCATCGTATCTTAGATGCATATTTACGCTGGACGCTAGGGGGCGCTTCCATCTATTTCCAGCGTAAAATATGCAAATGAGCAAGTTATGGCAATCCACGAACGAGTGGCCGACGCAAGCCTTTTACGTAGTTTACGTAAGTGTATCTCCGGCGTAAAGCTACACCTGCTATATGGAGGCGCAGCCAATGTTAAGTATGGATGTCGGGGCCGCGTCGTATTGGACGTCGTTTGCGTACGCCGATCCAGAATGGGCCTGGGTGTAAGTTACGTTCACGTAATTTCATTGACTATTTGCGGCGTGATTTATCGCATGCGCACTAGGATACGTCCACGGTCGGCACATGCACAGTTAACAAAAAAGCGTTGTTTGCGTCGGGTCATTCATAATTATAATGAAACACGCCCCCCCCCCCTAGTCAATTTTGAATTACACCTGCGAACGCCGGCCCATTTACGCTACGCCGCCGTAAGTTACAGCGGCATTTCATTGAGGATTAGCAATACGCCGCTGTGACTTACAGCGGCGTAGCGTATATGGGACACGCCCCGTGGGCGACTGCTGTCTGTGGATCTGGCCCATAATCTCTAAACAAATATTCATAAGTAGCAAAACAGTGTATTTTCAAGGCCTACAATACACTCCTCAGCGCCCAACAGACAGTACCCTTGAAGGAAACAATAGAGTACACTATATACCTCTAAGCTGAGATATATAGATGTGTATAAACGAAAGCAGCTGTTAAAAAATGTGTCACAAAATAACAAAAAAGCATTCAAAGTCCTAAATGAATCATTAGGTAATAAATGCAAAACAGCGCTAAAGATGGATATAGGTGTCCAACTCCACCATATAGTAGGCAAAAGGATGGAAAATCTTGATGTTAGAAAACAACCAAAGTCTGTGCGTTATCCAGAAGTAGTGTCAGATAGGGAAAAGGAAGCGTGCACCAGCCTGCCCACTCTCAATCCACCACGTGTTGGAATCAAAATCCCCGCAGGGGTTCAAACTCACCAGACAGATAGTATTATCAGGCACTTCATATATAAATAGTAGGTCACTGATCGGATTTCCATCCAAAGGGGATCACTTGCAAGGAATCAGCCTCATATGGGTAGGATAATAAACAAAAAGAGGAGGCAAACATAGTGTAACTCAATTTATTAAAACCACCCTTTCCAGCAAGTATCCCAAGAATCCTACGTACAGAAAAAACAATTGCAATGAACAATGTAAGTATCACATCACCAGTCACTGTTGTACAGCATAGCGTCCTCAACGCGATCACCGCGAGGTCACCCAGCAGATAATCTCTTCCTGGTTCCTACAGTGTGGCGTGGATAACATACCAGGCGCAGCATGCAGCTATCACTCTGACGCCGTGAAATTAGTAACAAACCTCCACTAACATCAGCCAATCGGACTATTGGTCCGATTCAGTCCGATTGGCTGATGTTAGTGGAGGTTTGTTACTAATTTCACGGCGTTGCATGTGCAGCTACACTCTCCGTTGAAGTCATTTACTGACGAAACTAGTCAGAGTGATAGCTGCATGCTGCGCCTGGTATGTTATCCACGCCACACTGTAGGAACCAGGAAGAGATTATCTGCTGGGTGACCTCGCGGTGATCGCGTTGAGGACGCTATGCTGTACAACAGTGACTGGTGATGTGATACTTACATTGTTCATTGCAATTGTTTTTTCTGTACGTAGGATTCTTGGGATACTTGCTGGAAAGGGTGGTTTTAATAAATTGAGTTACACTATGTTTGCCTCCTCTTTTTGTTTATTATCCTACCCATATGAGGCTGATTCCTTGCAAGTGATCCCCTTTGGATGGAAATCCGATCAGTGACCTACTATTTATATATGAAGTGCCTGATAATACTATCTGTCTGGTGAGTTTGAACCCCTGCGGGGATTTTGATTCCAACACGTGGTGGATTGAGAGTGGGCAGGCTGGTGCACGCTTCCTTTTCCCTATCTGACACTACTTCTGGATAACGCACAGACTTTGGTTGTTTTCTAACATCAAGATTTTCCATCCTTTTGCCTACTATATGGTGGAGTTGGACACCTATATCCATCTTTAGCGCTGTTTTGCATTTATTACCTAATGATTCATTTTGGACTTTGAATGCTTTTTTGAAATATTCATAAGTGTTCATCCAAAATCCACACCTAAAGTGTGACAAAAATCAAAAAAAATCAAGTCCATAAATTGTAGTGTTTTTCCTGGTGTTCACACTTAAACAAACATTCAATCTTCTTAAAAAAACTTGAAATAATTCTTCCACCACGCCACTTGTGTTTCTGTGACTCCGCACCCTTAAGGAATTGCACTCACCACAAGAGTATGCCTTGCATTCTCATGCTCGGCATTAAAACTTAGTGAACTCTCCAAGATCTCCAAGCAATTCCAACAGTGTTCAGTGAACCAATGCTCTCCACATGTAAAAATAAATAAGTGCTTGTAATAGTGAAATACTAAAAAACCATTTATTAAAACAGCACATGCAAATTCTTCACATATTGCACTCACATCCTTCCATGTTCCAACGCCACAAAGACAATAAATACCTGCCAGAGGTTTTAACCTGTCCACACTATATTCAAACATAAAAAACAAACAAAAAAAAACAACCTTTTAATTGGATAATTTAACACAAACTGTAAAATAAATGGTCTGAAACTGAACAAAAGATTTGTTTCAGGTGTGTGAGGATGACAGAAAGAATATTTAAAAAATCCACCATTGCAGGGGCTCCCCCTGCTCTACAAGGGGTAAATGTTGTCTAGGGAATTCCAAAAATGTGGCATGTTTTCAGGTGTGCAAAACCATATGGTGCACGTGGCCGCATTTAAAAAAAAAACGGTTGGGGACTTTTTCCTGGCATTTCTTGCAGGTACAGCAGACCATTGCTCCCAGACCATTGCACCGTAATGGTAGATTTATTTATTTTTTCCCGGCGTCTGGCTTTGAATTTGTAGTTTAATCTGCTTATATTTCCCTACCATGGTTCCTTTGTTCCCTATCATTAACATGCTAATAAATTATTAAATAGGTCTTTTGTATTTTATAACATACCTTATATTAAAACCTGGGGATGTAAGGGCTAGATAATGCTGGTTTCCTTCAGCCAGGATATGAGGCGGGTTCTCCCTGACTTGCCTCAGCTTCTGATGCTCACCCACCGTGTAAGCTCACAGTGTGCAGCAAAATCAGTAAGCTATTTCAGTAGAGGAGAGAGACCTTTTCGACTGTACAAGACTGAAAGAAAGAAAGACGGGAATTCAGCTTTCAAATTTCTCTGTTACTCCATTAGGAAAAATTTTCCAAATCTGTTTCTGAGACACCAAGACAGGGAGAGAAAGATGAATCTCCCCAGTGGCACACGTTCTTTACACTGATCAGCCATAACATTATGAACACTGACAAGTTAAGTGAATAACGTTTATTATCTCATTACAATGGCCTCTTAAAGGGGTGTTCCAGCCCATTTTTATGTTTATTAAAAGTCAGCAGCTACAAAAAGTGTAGCTGCTGGATTTTAATAAACATACAGGGAGTGCAGAATTATTAGGCAAATGAGTATTTTGACCACATCATCCTCTTTATGCATGTTGTCTTACTCCAAGCTGTATAGGCTCGAAAGCCTACTACCAATTAAGCATATTAGGTGATGTGCATCTCTGTAATGAGAAGGGGTGTGGTCTAATGACATCAACACCCTATATCAGGTGTGCATAATTATTAGGCAACTTCCTTTCCTTTGGCAAAATGGGTCAAAAGAAGGACTTGACAGGCTCAGAAAAGTCAAAAATAGTGAGATATCTTGCAGAGGGATGCAGCACTCTTAAAATTGCAAAGCTTCTGAAGCGTGATCATCGAACAATTAAGCGTTTCATTCAAAATAGTCAACAGGGTCGCAAGAAGCGCGTGGAAAAACCAAGGCGCAAAATAACTGCCCATGAACTGAGAAAAGTCAAGCGTGCAGCTGCCAAGATGCCACCAGTTTGGCCATATTTCAGAGCTGCAACATCACTGGAGTGCCCAAAAGCACAAGGTGTGCAATACTCAGAGACATGGCCAAGGTAAGAAAGGCTGAAAGACGACCACCACTGAACAAGACACACAAGCTGAAACGTCAAGACTGGGCCAAGAAATATCTCAAAAATGATTTTTCTAAGGTTTTATGGTATGATGAAATGAGAGTGAGTCTTGATGGGCCAGATGGATGGGCCCGTGGCTGGATTGGTAAAGGGCAGAGAGCTCCAGTCCGACTCAGACGTCAGCAAGGTGGAGGTGGATTACTGGTTTGGGCTGGTATCATCAAAGATGAGCTTGTGGGGCCTTTTCGGGTTGAGGATGGAGTCAAGCTCAACTCCCAGTCCTACTGCCAGTTTCTGGAAGACACCTTCTTCAAGCAGTGGTACAGGAAGAAGTCTGCATCCTTCAATAAAAACATGATTTTCATGCAGGACAATGCTCCATCACACGCGTCCAAGTACTCCACAGCGTGGCTGGCAAGAAAGGGTATAAAAGAAGAAAAACTAATGACATGGCCTCCTTGTTCACCTGATCTGAACCCCATTGAGAACCTGTGGTCCATCATCAAATGTGAGATTTACAAGGAGGGAAAACAGTACACCTCTCTGAACAGTGTCTGGGAGGCTGTGGTTGCTGCTGCACGCAATGTTGATGGTGAACAGATCAAAAACTGACAGAATCCATGGATGGCAGGCTGCATAAGTGTCCTTGCAAAGAAAGGTGGCTATATTGGTCACTGATTTGTTTTTGTTTTGTTTTTGAATGTCAGAAATGTATATTTGTGAATGTTGAGATGTTATATTTGTTTCACTGGTAAAAATTAATAATTGAAATGGGTATATATTTGTTTTTTGTTAAGTTGCTCCGCTCCTCTCCCCCCCTCCCAGGCCGGCGTCTTCATTGTAAGTGTGGGCACCTGGCCGTGACAGCTTTCAGATTCACGGCCGGGCACCCACTGCGCATGTGACATGTCCTAGGCGATCGCCTACAGGGAGGGGCTGAAGATAGGCGATTAAGTTAATCGCCTTACCAGCCCCTCTGCGGAAGGAGGAAGTGGGACAGGAAGTCCCACTCTTCCTGAAGCCCCCACTCCCCCCCCAAAAAAAATTACATGCCAAATGTGGCATGTAAGGGGGTGAGTAGTGGGTTAAGCGGAAGTTCAATTTTCGAGTAGAACTCCGCTTTAACCACTTAAGGACCGGACCAATATGCTGCTAAATGACCCAAGGGGTTTTTACAATTTGGCACTGCGTCACTTTAACAGACAATTGCGCGGTCGTGCGACGTGGCTCCCAAACAAAATTCACGTCCTTTTCTTCCCACAAATAGAGCTTTCTTTTGGTGGAATTTGATCGCCTCTGCGATTTTTATTTTTTGCGCTATATACAAAAATAGAGCGACATTTAAAAAAAAAAACAATATCTTTTACGTTTTAAGAAAAATAGTGTACTACAGCGCTAATTAAATAATTAATCCTAGGAACACAAAATAAAAAACCAAATAACACAGCTGCTATCCATGTGATACCAAATCAAACAGTGAGAAAAATATTATATAATAGGATGCGCTAATATTAACTTATAGGTGTAAATCATACAAACAAACAAATTAGGGAGAAACAGTCTCCATATGTGTTAGAATTCATGTGATGAGTCCTTAATCAGGTGCACAGTGAAGGCAGCAGCACGGATTCCATTGAGGAAAGAAACATAACATAAATGATGCCCTCCTTCACTAAGAGTGTGGATCCCAGTCCTTCAAACTGTGAATCAGGTGATCAGGCACTCGTATGCGGATAGATATGAAAAAAAGGAAAAAGAAAACCTCATTGCACAAACATCAGGTAGCAGGCGGATAATGCGATCCAAAAACATCAACAGATGCACTCACGAATCCCCGCTTAGTACAAGCATGAAACGCCACTCAGTGTGCTGTCTCCTCAACTCGATCCGATAAACTCGGATTCGATCGTAGGCTCCTACGATCGAATCCGAGTTTATCGGATCGAGTTGAGGAGACAGCACACTGAGTGGCGTTTCATGCTTGTACTAAGCGGGGATTCGTGAGTGCATCTGTTGATGTTTTTGGATCGCATTATCCGCCTGCTACCTGATGTTTGTGCAATGAGGTTTTCTTTTTCCTTTTTTTCATATCTATCCGCATACGAGTGCCTGATCACCTGATTCACAGTTTGAAGGACTGGGATCCACACTCTTAGTGAAGGAGGGCATCATTTATGTTATGTTTCTTTCCTCAATGGAATCCGTGCTGCTGCCTTCACTGTGCACCTGATTAAGGACTCATCACATGAATTCTAACACATATGGAGACTGTTTCTCCCTAATTTGTTTGTTTGTATGATTTACACCTATAAGTTAATATTAGCGCATCTTTTACGTTTTGTTATAAGAAAAATCAAATAAACTAAATTTTAGTCAAACATTTAGGCCAAAATGTATTTAGCCACATGTCTTTAGTAAAAAAAAATCGCAATAAAAAAAAGAAATAGCTACCTAGCGGGAACAGCGACACTAATACAGCGATCAGAAGAATGATCGCTTAGTGACACTGGCAATAGGGAGTGAAAGGGTTAACTAGGGCGGTGATCAAGGGGTTAAAACTTTATTAGGGGGGGTACGGGGGCTACCCTGGACCTAACACTAACTGCCTGTCACACTGACACTAAATGCAGTGATCAGTACATATATGATCACTGCATTCAGCGACACAGTGACAGGGGGGTGGGGGGTTGATCGCAAGGGGTTAATGTGCCTGAGTGTACTGGTGTCAGTGTAGTGTTGTGCAGACTCACTGGAGGAGGAAGTGCACTGCAGGGGGAGCGCGCATTGGCTGGGCGCGATCCGGAGGGGGCGGACAAATACGAACCGCCGCCCCCTCAACCCCGATCGCTCGCATGTAGCAGGGGGGGGTCCCGATCGGACCCCCGACCCACGTCAAGGCAGCCACGTACAGGTACGTTGATGTGCCTGTCCGTGCCATTCTGCCGACGTAAATGTACATGCGGCGGTCTTTAAGTGGTTAAAGACGGTTTATATACCATACATGTATAGATATATGTTGGACTTGGACAGCATAGGTTGGACTTGATGGACTTGTGTCTTTGTTAAACCTCACCTACTATGTATTTAGCGCTACCCCCGGAGGAGCCGCTGGTTGATTGTTGGCTTTGGCACATTACATGACTCTATCGTTGTCTAGGGTTGTGATGCAGGATCAAAGTAGTGAGCTAACACAGCCAACATCAACTTCAGTTAGGAAGGAAAAGGTTGATGAGAGTAAAGAGGTGAACTTGCAGTGTCAGGCCTGGATATAAGTGGGCAATCCAGCCCTTAGTAACATCGATCTGTAGTGGATGAATAGGGGGGGGCGCATCCTTCCAATGGACTCCAGCCCGGGTCACCAGGAGACAGTAATGCGTACCTGTAACCTCTCGGTCACTAGATCTCTGATTAGTGCGGCACTCAGCCTGAGATCTGTTTCAGTGGAACTTGGAACCCAGTGGATCACTGGGGTCCTCTTTCGCCACCGGTTGAGGCTCGATGAAGCCTGCAAGCTTGGCCAGGAGGGCCACGCCGGCAGGGCCCATAGGTGCGCGCACCCTGAAGGTGGATGCCGCACCCAGCACCGGGACCCCACTAAGATTTTAGAACACATGACACCTGTCACAGATATACTCCTCCCCAGCATGCCCTGCGAGGGAGGAACTCCTCTAATTGGCTGCTGGGGAAGACTTGCTCTGCCAGAAACCCCGCTGGCGCCAACTGCTGGCCGGAGATGATACCACATCCCTAGAATGCAGATTGGTCCAGGAGACCTTTCTGAAACGACATGGGAGCAACGTAACTCTCCAATTCCAACTAACTTTAGCATAGTGCCCATACTGAAAGTAAGGGGGCGCTACATGTAAGATACAATATAATAGGCAGCAAGTAAACATGTTGTTCCTGAAAGACATACAGTCTATGCTGACCTGTGTCCACAGTGAAAAGTGCCAACAATTGGGCACATGAGCATCAGAGCCAGATTAAGGAGCAATGAAAGAAGGTAGTCTGGTCTGATGAATCACGTTTTTTTTTTCCATCATACGGATGGCAGAGGGGGTGGCTCATCTGAGGAAGAGATGCCACCAAGATGCAGTATGGGAAGAAAGAAGGCAAGCTGGGGGAGTGATGCTTTGGGCAATATTCTACTGGGAAACCTTGGGTCCTGCCATTCATGTGGATGTTACTAGACACATATCACCTACCTAAACATTGTTACTGAACAAGTACATCCCTTCATGGAAACAGTATTCGCTGATGGCAGTGGCCTCTTTCAGAAGGATAATGTGCCCTGCCAAACTACAAGAATGGTTTGAGAAACACAACAAATTTGAGATGTCGACTCGACCTCCAGATCTCAATGTAATTGAGCATTTGTGGGATATGCTGGTAAAACAATTCTGATCCATGTACCATATATATACCATACAAGTGCAGTGCTATACAGTAAAATTTATTCCAGCTTCCAACATGCAATATATAAACCAAAAATATTGGTATAAACAAATCCCAAAATTCTGCAGGCTTCAGCAATTCTTGTTGAAAGCCTGCTAGCCACTTGCTTAAAGTGGCAATCAACATGTAGCATCAGAACTTAACGCATCTGCTACTGACGGTTTGGTCCAGATACCAAAGCATTTCTTTAGTGGTCTAGTGGCGTCTGTGGCCTGTTCCAGGCACCGCCCCCTGTCTCCATGCCACCACCTCTATGCAATAGATAGATTCATTCACATCATGAATATATCCACCCCCTATTCATGCGTCTGAATTACAGAAGCCTTTTTTTTTAAGCACCTGATTAGAGCCAGAGGCTGTAATAGGCTTCAAAATAGGGTGGGTTCAGGTCACAGAGAATGCGCTACAATCCCACCCAGGTGTGTTACAACAGCAAATGAACATTCGCTGTTGAAACACTGATCCTCAATCAGGTCAATCAGACGTGGGTATAAGTCCCGTTTTCTGACTGGCTGAAAAGAGAAGACTCCTGATTGGCCACTGAGGATAAGGGAGGAAATGGAAGTGGCCATCGTGATGACCTGTGGAGAGCAGGTAAACGAGAGGCCACCGCCGAGCAGGGGAAGCCACCGGCGATGGGGTAAATGCTACCAACCCGGGAGGGGGGGGGGGCATATTGTTTGCTGGCCCTCCAAAAAAAAAAAATCCACTGGCTGCCACTGGTCAGGGCTGTTTTGGCAAAATAATGACTGATCACTGTATATGAGGGCCACACGCTGGGCAGCAGGGCTTTAAAGGGATGACAATACCATTCAGAGCTTGGAAATCTGCCAATTTGGCATATCCCATGTGACACCCATTTTGAAATCTGAACCTGTCCTCCCACCCATCAGCTTATAAAGCTGCCATTTCCATTGAAAACATGATTACAGCTTTGGGCTAGCCCTTAACAGTTCAGCTCAAGAACAGATTTCATGTGATTATACTAACTGTATAAAAAATTTCTGTGTCTTCTCAAGGTAAAAATCTGCCCTTCAAATGCAATCATGCATTACCTCTATTATATACTGTAACAAAAAAAATGTCATTCCAAATTGTAAATGACAACTGAGATCATTTACCTTTTGGGACTGTTGCAGTAATCCTTATTTTTTTGTACTTTTCAAATTCCACTTGAAAATGATTGCCGCTTATAGAGCCGCTTAAACACTTAGGCCCAGATTCACAGAGCGATTACGCCTGCGCAACTGCTGTTGCGCGTGCGTAAGTCTAAATGTGCGCGTGCGTATAGTTGGACGCGATTCACAAAACAATATACGCCAGAAATCTACGTTTTTTGGTCCGGCGTAATTGAATTAGACATTCGCTTCCCTTCGTGCAAAACTGCGCTAGACACACCATTGATTTGCTAGTCAAATATGCTAATGAGGGAGTTACGGGGATCCACAAAAAAACGCAGTTGCTGCGCAGGCTACGCGATGTGCGCAACAGCAAAATGTTCTGTCTAAAGTTAGAGGACCTAAAAGCTGGTCTAAATTTTGAAAAAAAGTCTAATTGTCAGATAAAGCAACACTGTTAGTGAGGAGTTCAGCAGTCACACGTGTTGCCCAACAATCTGTATGCCAACATGCCAGGGGCATCGTCGCGCATAGCTATACTACTGACTTTAGATGAACAAAGAAGGAGGAGGGCACGGAGGATGGCACTAAGGAGGGCACGGGAGATGTTTTTTTTAATTTTTTTATTTGCTTATATAAAATTTACAATTTAAATTAATCTAATACAATATTCTTATCTGATACAAGCCCCTCACTCTTCACTTGATATATCACACACGCATAGACATCTATGGCATGAGTGATTCTGAGGTGTCTCGCATCTTCAGATTCACCCCTCATGCCATCATGGAATTACCACAACCCTGCAGGAGGACATCACCAGCCCAACACATGGCACCACCCATGACACCCATGACAGCTACATATACAATCAGAGCCCCATCCCCACAGATTTCCAACAGAACATGTATGGGGACAGCTGGCTGGTTGGTGAGTGACATGGGTGGCAGGCATGACTATCCCCTCCCGTGATGCACACCTCACAAGTGGCACATGCATGACTAACATCCTCCTGTCTTTTCCCTTCAAGGTGACTCTGCATATGCACTGGTACCCCATCTCATGACCCCATCTCATGCCAGCTCACATTATGCATCTTTGCACGTTAAACACACACATTAATCATGGCACAATGAGAATGCATGCATGCACACCACTGTGGTCCCTAGCACACACACCCCACATCCTCATCACATTGGATTGGCACCAGTCCACCATGCAGGACTTGTGAGCTGCAACGCCATGCCACGGCTCCAATTATGTCACTGTACATTCATACACCATTCACACAGACCTGGCGATCACTTCTCCACCACAAATGAGGGTGACACCCCTTTTCCCGCAGGAATATCACCCCCACATTCCAAAATCATACACAAACAGAACCAAAAAAATTAAATAAATGACGAGCAAAAATAAAAAATGCCCAGCAAAAATATAATTTAAACAAAATAACAACAAAGACATAAAAGACAAAAATCACTCTGCAAAACAGTCCCCAAATATCTCAAAGACACGTCACAAACAAACAAAAGCACCTTGCTGTATAGGGAGGGATACAAAGGGATGTACTTTTGCAAAGGAAGTGCATTTGTGTCTGTCTATTTATGCTGTCTGCGTAGTTCATAAAGTTGCCCTAGTCCATTTCCAATTTCACTGATTGCGCCGCTCCCGAGTTGTGAGCATGCGCACAACGGAGCTGACATGGTTTCCTTCACGCGCGCATGCGCGAGTCGGCCGGCCCTTCATTTGCATGGGGTCACGGCTCATTTCAATGTAACACGCCCACGTCCTTCCCAATTTGTATTACTCCTCCTTACGCCTCAGGAAAAAACCTTACGTTTGCGCAAGCTCTTGCGTAAAAGCTACGTGAATCGCCGGATTACGCGGCTAGATTGCGCAAGTCTAACGGAAAAGTGGTGCGCTACGCCGGAATGATAATGCGCCGATCTACGTGAATCTGCCCCTTAGCACTTATCAGAATAGAGCCCACACTGCAGAAATTAGTTTTATTGATCGAGAGATCACACAGTATAATCAAAGCTGCACTCTCTAGGAAAGCGTCACCCGTTATGTCAGCATGTTAAGAAGAATTTAACATTAAAGTTAAAGGGAGTCAAGAAACATTATGCAATAATAATAATATTGTTCTGACATGTACAAATGGGAGGTCAAACCGATATATACTGGATACTTTTATCCAAATAATAAAGTACATTTCATTTTTTTATACCAATTGTAGCAACCTCCAGAGCATATGGGGTATCACAGAGGCAGGGTATGCTAGAATTTCACCTCGTGGTCTTTAGCTATAGTGGAGCAATGTAAACAGTTGGGCACCAATCTAAGCAGCGCTGTATCCTGGCCTAAGCCAACAAGGCCCAGGCCTAGGGCAGCACTTTGCAGGGGTGCAGCACGGAAAGTGTCCCCACCGACTTGTGCTACACTGTTAGTGTAGTGCCAGTCTTATGGGCCGCAGGTCTGCCATCAGGGGGGTACAGGAATTTTTTTTTTGCATTACACCTGTAAGGGGCACGATGGTCCCCAGGCCCCCCCCCCCACTTATGCTTATTATCTTGCGTCAGAAGAAAAGAGAATACATTATTTTTTTTGGGGGGGCCCCAAAATTTGTGATGGCTGCCCTCTGGGCCGGACTGGGCTGAGAGGCAAATTAGTCCAGCGCTCCCATACAGCGGGTTTTTTTTTTCCATCCATGTCCAATTGCAGAGATTTCCCTTCACTTCCTGCCCCATAGCCAAACAGGAAGTGAGAGGAAATCCCTGCAAATTAAGGGAATCCATTGCCCCCCCAGGTCCTCAGAACTAGTGTCCCCACTCGAAAAGTGGGGCGGGTCTAGGGTGGGACTTAAACAGAAAGGGATGTGGCCTTGACATGAAGGGGTGGGTCATATTTAAATTAGGGGGTGCACGAGTTTAGTCAGGCCTAGGGCAGTACAAAACCTAAATACACCACTGCACCTGAGGACTTGTCAGACTCCAAGTACAGGTGGCAGCAATCCTCAACAGCGTTCCCTTATGCATTGGGCTGCTATGATGTTTTTCTTTCTAGTGGAGGGCTACACTGCAGTAGCAGCACACAAAATGGACAGACTGGTGCCACATATATACATGATGAGTGCCATTTGAGTGGTTCCTGGCACAAAGGAACACGTGTTTCCATGTTAATGCAGCTCAAAGTGAACTTTCTGCAGTCTGCCACAGCACACAGAACAGCAACATTTGGGGACACTTGATCACAGGGGTGACTGGCACTTAGGTGTTATGGCTTGTGCCCACAACCCTTCCAGATGGCTGAATGTTTCTCTTGAGGTATAAAAGGCTTACAGATCCTCAGCAAGCCATGCCCTTGCGCAGACAGAGAGGTGGTGGGGTTTGATGGGTGTACTCATAAATCCCTCAGTCAGGTAGGAAGGACCCATTGCACAGTTTATTCTGAAATTAATCCCTGAAGGGTGAGATTACCTCAGAGTCCCAGCCATAATCTGGTATTTTTTCCCACTGTTTTTCAGAAGCACAATTCTCTATTTCCTTTGTGTCAAGGGAGGACTTTTTTGAAACTTAGACTATTGTGTGAAACAAGTTCTTAGAAATGGGGTTCTCTGGCTGTTGAAATAGTCATGGTCTATTTGAATAAGGCTCCCAGTCCCAGTCTTTAGAAGACTCTATGGATAAGAGGTTAGAGGTCCCCTTTAATGCATCCTTCTCTCTGCTAAGAGCATCTCTGCAGCCTGCAAAACTTTGCCAAGACCTTAAAGGAGTTGTAAAGTAAAATAAAATTTCACCTTAATGCACAGGTGTCAAACACAAGGCCCGCGGTTCGAATCCGGCCCTTCAGGCCATTTCATGTGGCCCTCGCACCTCTCCTGCAGTTGCAGGAGAGCTCCAGCCCTCCTCTGGTCCTCCTCCAGACTCTTACTTTCTGCTTTCAAGCAAGGCATCCAGCTTCTTCCCAGCATAAGGAAAGGGGGTGCACTGTGATGTAAGGGGGAGTGGGGGACTAAACTTCTGATGGTGGGGTGGCTCTTGACATCTAATGTAAGGGGAGGGGATGTGCTGGACATCTAATCTTACAGATACAACCAGCCTTTTAAAGGGCAATCATAATGCTGATGCGGCCCACAATGAAATTGAGTTTGACACCCTGCCTTAATGCAATATATGCATTAAGGTGAAAAACATCTGATGCTGCTGCCAGCCCCCCCCCCCCTAGCCCCCGTTATACTTACCTGACCCCTCGAAAGTCCTGCGCACGGTCCCGAGATCCTCTTCGCCGCTCAGCCTGGCCGCTGATTGGCTAGAGCGGATAGATTGACAGCAGCACAGCCATTGGCTGGCGCTGCTGTCAATCACATCCAGTGATGCAGCGCGTCAAGGGGCGGGGCCGAGTGATACAGTGAGAGACTATGGCCGCTCGCTGTATCACGGGAGCGCGCCTGCAATTACTCACCACCATGCGAGCTCTCTCGCATGACTGTGGTCAGTACTTGCGAGGAGGACCAGAGACAGCCGCTGAGGGATCCCAGAAGACGTGGATTGGGGCCACTCTGCAAAACGAACTGCACAGTGGAGGTAAGTATACCATGTTTGTTATTTTAAAGGAAAAAAATAAATTCCTTTGCTAACCCTTTAAAGTGGTTGTAAACCCCATTTATGATTTTTTTCCTGAGTATATATATACTGTATATATATATATATATATATATATATATATATATATATATATTATATATATATATATAGTTTGTTGGATGATTTCTAGAGACAGATAAACACATCCACATCCTTAAAGTGGTTGTAAACCCTTTACAACCACTTTAACCTGCAGGTAAGCCTAGATCAAGGCTTACCTGTAGGTGCTTGAAATATCTCCCAGACCTCCATTGTCTAGGAGATATTTGCAAATCGTTGTACGGCGATTTCTACTGCGAATGCGCCGGAGTTAGAAAGGGCACGCTGTGCCCTTTCTATCTTGGGTCATGCCATTCAAGGTGGCTTCCGCACGCGATGTCACCCGACTCCGGACAGTCACAGAGCCGGAGTTTGTGGTCCCCGGAAGGAAGAGGGGTGAAGAATGGACACTTGCTAGTAGTGAGGAAGATGGGGACATTGCGGGCTTCTCCTGCAGGTAAGTGTCACATAATGGGCTACTATGCGATGCATAGTAGTCCATTATGCTTTATAAAATAAAGAGGAAGTAACACCCATCAGGGAGAGAGACACTGCTCCCTCTTAAAGAAGTCTGCGAAACATATCCTCTTCTCTGCATACACAAGCATCTGTTTGTATTTTGTGCATTAAGGAACAATCATGGTCAAAACCAATATGACCAATGTTATTAGTGGACTGTAATTTTATTAAATTCCTTGCGACTGTGCCTACCTCAGTGACAGAAATTAACACACCCGATAAAATCCCATCACTCTAAGGCCTTGTACACACGATCGGACATATCCGATGAAAACGGTCCGTGGACCGTTTCCATCGGATATGTCCGATCTGGAGTTTGGTCCGATGGCGTGTACACACCATTGGATCAAATTCCCCGCCAGCGGACGGCGCGGTGACGTCACCGCACCAGGAAGTAAAACACTTCCGCGCATGCGCCGAATCCATTCGGCGGCGGCGCGGCGGCGGTGCGGGACGACATGTCTGCTGGTAAGTGTACTAACCAGCAGACATTTAGGGCGGACAGATTCCCACCCGATAGATTTCAAAGCATGCTTTGAAATCTGTCGGGTGGACAAATCTGTCCGCTAGCCCATACACACGATCGGAGATGTCTGCTGAAACGGTCTATCGGACCGTTTTCAGCGGACATATCCGCTCGTGTGTACGAGGCCTAAGAGGGAGCAGTGTCTCTCTCCAAATTCTCTTTTTAACACCTAAGCACAAATATCTGTAGTGTTTAATCATCTCTCTAAAGCTCTATGGCCGCGTACACACGACCAAATACATCTGTTCAAATCGGTCTGACAGACCGATTTGAACAGATTTGTCTGCTGGGATGTATTGGTTTGATCGTGTACACCCGATCAAACCAAAATCCCCGCTGGCAGACTGCGCGGTGATGTGGCGGTGACGTTGACGCCGCCATGTCACCGCACCAGGAAGTAAAACACTTCCGCGCATGCGTCGAATCCATTCGACGCATGCGCGAGCAGATATGTCTGCTGGTTAGCGTACTAACCAGCAGACATGTCGGACGGACGGATTTCCAGCAGACAGATTTTAAAGCATGCTTTAAAATCTGTCGGCTGGCCAAATCTGTCTGTCCGCCCGTACACATGATCGAATCTGTCTGCTGAAACGGTCTGGCAGTCACTTCTGACAAGTTCTCCGACATATGAGATAACATGAGCTGAAAATTTGTGTGGGGGAGGTTGCTTAGAGGGAGATTAGCAGGGAGTTGGTCTATTCAGAATACAGCTCTGTATCCTTCCTCTGCCTATGTGGGGGGTGGAGGGTGCCTTCCCTCCAATCAGCTCCCACACAGTGTACGCCAGGCTCCCCACCCACTGCTGAAAGAGGAAAAAGGTTTCTAACATGATATGCACTTTTCAAAGAATGTAGAAAAGGGAAGGACAGCAGATATACAAGTAAAACTTATGTAGGGAGATTTGTTTCATCTCTGTATCATCCGAGGCTGTTTCACTTCACTGGGTATAAGTGACCCTCACAACCACTTTAGGTGTATGCTCGATTCCAGTGAAATGGACTCTGGATCCTGCTATCTGCCAGTTCTATGGCAGTGAGTACATAAGTACAGTCCCAGTAAAATTAGCATGAAGTAAACAATGCTACTAGTTATATGGCCAGTCTCTATGTGCTCAGCCTCTGCTAGCAGCAGTGTCCTTTCACCAGTCCCAGCGATGCAGCAACAGGGGTCAGCTCACTTAGGGATTTGCCTGGAGCGACTCCAGACCTCCCCACATAGCTATAGGCTTGGAGCAAGTTATTGTGCACACAGGAGCAGTGACGTACACACCTTAGTCTCCTTGCAGCAAAAAGAAAGTTCTCTCAGTATTCAGACTGCGAAAAATACAACTTGAACTTATTGGGAAATTTTGTCCAATTGTCTATAGACTCCCATGATTCAATGCTGCCAAACTTTAAAGGGGTTGTAAAGTAATTTTTTTATGTTGTTAAATAACAAACATGTTATACTTACCTCCACTGTGCAGCTAGTTTTGAACAGAGTGGCCGCGAAGCCTCGGCGGCTGTCTCGGCTCGCCCCCACAAGGACTCAACACCTTAATACGAGCAAACTTGCATGATCTTGAGTTTGTGCGGGCGCGCTCCCTTGATACAGCCGGCGGCTGTTGCCGCTCACTGTATCACTCTGCCCCGCTCCCTGAAAAAACATTTACCTTTACAACCCCTTTAAGTCTCTCGAGCTCCTTCTGCTTGTCAGCTTCCCCATTGGATGGAGGCAAGGCACTGTCAACCCATTCCGCTGAAGTCCATTGGAAGCACAGAGAGCACTGCAGCATGTTATTTGCCTCTAGCCAAACACCTGGCTACATAGGAATGGGATCATGGCACCATAAATAAATATACATTTCTATGTGATTAAACGCCAATAAACAGAAACACTCTTTTCTTAGAGTGGGTAAACCTGTGTTAGGGTTTTATTGGCAAGTGAGATGTCTGTGCATGTATATCCATGTCCGGGACATAACTATACAGTATGGGTCAATAGTAAAAAGACCTTTATTGGTACATCAGAGTGACAATAAAACAATAATGCTGATGCGTTTCGGCAATAGCCTTAGTCGTAGCTATATGATGGGTGCCCAAGTTTTTACCTTTCCATCTTATAAGCATTGATAATATTAATATTAATGTTATTTAGCAAAAAAAAAGAAAGAAATGCAACATATTAACCAATCTCATAGCAATATAATAGATGTATCCAAATGAAATATATACTATAATTTTATCCAAAATGATTTGTCATATAATATTACTACTTACTCAATTATGTGAGCACCATGACAGTTGCATAGTCTTCGTATGGTTGTAGTTATCCCCATGACCACAGTAAGATGTATGAAATAATGATACAGAAGCATACACTCCATTTTTCCACCTCTCACTCTATGTAACCTAAGAATACAGTGGTTGACTGAGAAATCCAGGTAACAGGCAGACAATTTTCAGGCTGAGATCTAGAATTGACTTTTTAAAGCTGCCAGTCACCTTGGTGAAAGGGCTGGAATTTATATTAAACCCAGCTTGGAAAGAATTATGAAAAAGATGAGTCACAGATAGAAATTTCATCCTCCTGTTAAATTGCTTCAGTGATTCTCTGTCAGCCTCACATCCACTTCTTATTACAAGGATGCACATTGTGTTTCAATGACTATAGATTAATTTATTTAACTGCTGCACAAACCGGCAATTAAGGGAAAATCAAAATAACAGAATAAGCTCTAATACTTGAATCAATCATATTGCCATTTTAATCAAGAATTCTTCAATTGTAAATCAAGATAACACATTTATACCCTAAACATTTATTGAAAGCAACATTTTGCTGAAGATATTATTATTGTGAAAATAAAGGTGGCTTTAGAATGAAATAATATTGAGAGCCTAGTGTATCAGGGCTTCTGAGTGTATCACCAGCAATGTCAAAACCCTCAGGAATCACAATTTCATACATAATGTATACCTGCACTGTATATGGCCATAGTAGCCCAGAAGATACTATGGGGCCCAGAGTTGGGAGGGGACCCTATTAGGGAGGTGAAAATCAATGTGCAAATAAAGATAAACACACATCCAGTGCCGGTTCACACTACAGCGACTTGGGATCCGACTTGTGTCGCCCCAAGTCGCGCGACATGAGAAATTCCATTGAAGTGAATGAGAGCCGTCTTAATGTACACTACTGAAGTCGCTCCGACTTCAGAAAAGGTTCCTGTACTACTTCAAGGCAACTTCTAGGCAACTTGTACCCATTGATTTCAATGGAAGTTGCCTCCAAAGTCAATTCACTGTCTTAAAGTGGTTGTAAACTCTTTTTTTTATTTTTACCTACAGGTAAGCCTATAATAAGGCTTACCTGTAGGTAAGGAGAATATCTCCTAAACCTATTCCCCTCGCAATGCGCCGCTGATTGCAGTGGCGCATGCGCAGGGGGGATTTTCGGCTAAAGGACCGGCAGCCGCCGGACCTTGCCGAATTGAAAACTCCCATGCGCATGCGCGGGAGTGACGACATCGCCGCTCCAGCCAATCACAGCGCTGGAGCGGCGATACCTGGAAGGCACGCCAGGCAAGAGGACATCTCGCTCGGCGTGGACCAGGTAAGTTACTCTCACCTCGTTCCGAGGTAAGTATTTCATAATAAGCTAATATGCCGTGCATATTAGCTCATTATGGCTTTTCCCTTGCAGGAGTAAAAAAATAAAAATAAATTTTATGCGGGTTTACAACCGCTTTAACTGAAGCAACTTTACAGGAAGAGAAAATAGTTTTCTCAGGCAAACCCCTCCTTCCCACAGAGCTGATTGTTTGATAGGCCACTGGCAAAGTCACCTGTCCTGGAGGCAACTTGAAGTTGCGTTGCAAGTCGCTCCAAGTCGCGCTGAAGTCGTCTCGCAAAGTCGCGCACGTACAGGCCGTATGTCCGTATTTCATCCATCTGTTTTTGGATGAAATACGGACATACAGTACATGTATCCCTATGGGATAGCGGGTGTCAGCGATGAACATCCGCTGACACCCGCAATTGTCCGCCTCCGCAAAGATCCGCTTTTGCGGACGGAAGAAAACCCTATTTTTTCTTCCGTCTGCAGAGCGGATCGGATGAACACGGACAAACGGTCCGTGTTCATCCGATCCCCCATAGGGGAGAGCGGAGAAAAAACAGGGCGGTCCCTGCACAGTGTGCGGGGACCGCTCTGGCAGCCGACAACTCAGCTGGGATTTAAGGAGGAATCCCTGCTGAGCAGACGGACACACGGAGGCGGATCAATACTGATCCGCCCCGTGTGAAAGGGCTCTTACTCTCTGCCTCTCAACCCTAATAACAGTCTCAGCCCCCTCTGGCACACCTGGCAATAATGTAAGTGCAATGACCAATGAGAAACGCACACATTATGATAAAACACAGAAATTGTCCTTACTGAAATATTTATGTGGAAGAATAACAGACAGTAACAATATATAATCAAGTAACAGTGATGGCTGGTGAAGTTTTAGGATGGGGGGCGCAAGACCCCGCCCCTCCACATTTGGTCCCTCCCACTTCTCATAAGCCACACCCATTATAGAATTCACCCACTTCGTCCCCTGTATTGCACTCATAGGGCCAGATTCAGGTAGAGTTGCGCTGGAGTAATTTGATATGCGCCGCGTAACTGTGAAGATGCGCCGTCGTTTCTATGTGGCCGTACCCACCAAACTAGATGCGACAGAAAACGGGCCATTTCCGATCGGTTTAACTTTCCGACGCCAGAGTCTCGTCAGCGCATAATTTCGCTTGGCGCATCAGTCGCGCCTATTGATTTCCCCTGCAAATATGCAAATGAGGGAGATTTCCCGATTCGCGAACGGATTAGCACCATACGCCGGCTACATGCGCCGCGCGTATCTCGTCCGTCCGGCGCAAAGTTATTTCTACAAATAGCTGCTTTATCTTTACTCCAGACGGCCACAGGTCAGCAGGAGAGCAGCTACAGCAGCGTTACCGACGATAAGAGCTAGCTGAGCACCCCCACTTGCAGGACAACACCTCTGTCCATGCTTGTCTGTCAACTTTTACAGCCATGGAGGAAGACATCATAGGTCTCCATAGCCGAGATGACGGCTGACAGCTCCTGGCCTTTAGAGTTTAGCTTTCTCCTGTGTGTTTGCGGGGAACGGGAGCAGCCATCTCAGAACAAAAGTAACTTCACTGCGGGGAGGGGGAACAGGATATACTTTAGTGCCGGAATGGCGCATCTACGGGCGCATTTAAACGCCCAACGGAACGCATTGCGATGACGTTTCCCGTGAAGTGGTGCCGACGGAAGTTGTGAGCATGCGCACAAGGGGGCCGAGTGAAGCCTCACTTACTGCGCATGCTCCGTGGATGATGCGCTGAACGCAAGCCTCTGCGCTGGGCTCCGCCCATCATTTACATATGATCACACCCACTTCCACTTGCGTCGGGTTAGGCCAGCGCATTATCGTTACTCTGGCGCAAGTTTACGCGCAACTGCTCTTCCAGTGACCTCGGGACTAGCACAGAGACGGGCGGGTGCACACTTTTTGTTTTCAGCCATAACAATACAGTCCATCGTGCCAGAAGCAGTGGCGCGATGGAGAGCCCCACAAATATTTTTTTTTTGCTGCCAATGTAGCGCCTCGTCTGCAATCCCATGTTTGCACAGATGTGGCGCTGCCCGGACACAGTGCACCTAAGAACTTTTTTTGGATATTTTCTTTCCTTAAAGGGACATGTTTAAATAAAAATGTATTTATTTTTTTAAGATTTTTTTTTACTGACTGGGGAGGGGGGCGGCGCCCGGGCGCCCCCTATGGACGGGCCGCCACTGTAAAGTAATCAACCAGAAATCAATAACTGAGATTTAAGATCAATAGAGCTCTCAATGCTATATTGAACCTGCTTTCAGGGGATTCCAAACCTGAGAATGTCCCCAAAACAGAGGCACACTTTAATGGTAAATAAAGTACAATATGACACCACAGGCCCAACTTTACACACCTATTCAAGTCTATTCAAGTCAGCAAGCAATCGCTTAACTTTAAAGATAAACTGTGCCACACATCTAATACATACAGTACAGACTAAAAGTTTGGACACACCTTCTCGTTCAAAGTGTTTTCTTTATTTTCATGACCATGAAAATTGTAGAGTCACACTGAAGGCATTAAAACTATGAATTAACACATGTGGAATTATATACATAACAAAAAAGTGTGAAACAACTGAAAATATATGTCATATTCTAGGTTCTTCAAAGTAGCCACTTTTTGCAGCAGACACATCTCTAGAACAACTGTTAAGAGGAGACTGTGTGAATCAGGCCTTCATGGTAGAATATCTGCTAGGAAACCACTGCTAAAGAAAGGCAACAGGCAGAAGAGACTTGTTTGGGCTAAAGAACACAAGGAATGGACATTAGACCAGTAGAAATGTGTCCAAATTTGGGATCTTTGGTTCCAACCACCGTGTCTTTGTGCGACGCAGAAAAGGTGAACGGATGGACTCTACATGCCTGGTTCCCACCGTGAAGCATGGAGGAGGAGGTGTGATGGTGTGGGGGTGCTTTGCTGGTGACACTGTTGGGGATTTATTTAAAATTAAAGGCATACTGAACCAACATGGCTACCACAGCATCTTGCAGCGGCATGCTATTCCATTCGGTTTGCGTTTAGTTGGACCATCATTTATTTTTCAACAGGACAATGACCCCAAACACACCTCCAGGCTGTGTAAGGGCTATTTGACCAAGAAGGAGAGTGATGGGGTGCTGCGCCAGATGACCTGGCCTCCACAGTCACCGGACCTGAACCCAATCGAGATGGTTTGGGGTGAGCTGGACTGCAGAGTGAAGGCAAAAGGGCCAACAAGTGCTAAACATCTCTGGGTACTCCTTCAAGACTGTTGGAAGACCATTTCAGGTGACTACCTGTTGGAGCTCATCAAGAGAATGCCAAGAGTGTGCAAAGCAGTAATCAAAGCAAAAGGTGGCTACTTTTGAAGAACCTATAATATGACATATTTTCAGTTGTTTCACACTTTTTTGTTATGTATATAATTCCACATGTGTTAATCCATAGTTTTGATGCCTTCAGTGTGAATCTACAATTTTCATAGTCATGAAAATAAAGAAAACTCTTTGAATGAGAAGGTGTGTCCAAACTTTTGGTCTGTATATAGAGCCCCAATAGCTCCAAATATGTGTGTGTGTGTCCATCTGACACTGACAGATTCGGTCCTTTTTGAAGAAAAGATAAGATTTGGTGTCTTTAGCTAGCCACTTTCGTGGCGCACTATAACTCCTGTATAGTGGGCCCAAGCAACACAGCTGACCCAGATTACATTGTCCCAGAAATGGGTAGCCTTATCCTTTATCCCTGTAGTACTATAAGTGTCAGCAAGATGAATACCAGCAATTATGTCTGTATACAGTGTTCAAATAACACCTTCTGTAGGGCAGTGTCTCTGTTCCCTGCAGATGGGCAGAAATGCCCTCTCACCAAATCCTGCCACCAGGGCCCACCGTTGATGGAGATGCACCTCAATAATCACCTGAGATCCCTCTCTTTCAGGCTGGACATCCTAACTTGCGATGGAAGCCGGAATCGTGCAGGAAGATCATCTGAGAGACAGCACCTCTCCCTCATGTCTGGTCTCTTCACTCCTTCAAGACTGACTGAACATTACCTCAGAACACAGCCTGCTGAGATTTGTATTTCTCCCTGTATACCAGTCTATGGGGCTGGTTTGAGTAGGAACGGAGTGTCCCAGAATCCATTGCTGCTCTCCCTGCAGTTCAGAAAAATCTCTTCCATTGGCTGTTGTAACTGTGCCCTTAATTGGTTTTCCTCTTCTGGCCAATCAGGGCACAAGAGAGGCCACTGATTGCAGAGCTCTGTGTGTGTGTCAGCTCACATTACATTAAGGTCACTTTCACAGTGTGGCATTGGGAGTGTCTGCTTTTAACCCCTGCTAGCAGCCAAAAAAGGGTTAAGAGTGCCTGCAAAGCACCGCTGCTACATTGCTTTGCAGGCTCTTTGCAGGCACTTTGGTGACGCTGTCCATTGATTTCAATGGGCAGGGACACTTTAGGAGCAGTGTATACACCGCGCCTAAAGGCGCTGCAAAAATGCTGCTTGCAGGACTTTTTTTAACACCCCGCATTAAGGGCTTTCACACTGGAGTGACCGGAGAGGCCCTTTGCAGGTGCTATTTTTAGCGCCTGTAAAGCACCTTGAAAGCCTGTGTATATTGTTCAGGCCAGCTTGGCGGGATTGCGGGTTATAGAGTGAGACATCCTCTGCCCAAATAATATACATTATTGTTTTTTTTTTACTAAAGACTAAACCCCAATGTTAAGTCCTAGCTGGCTGTGGTGGTGAAAGGCCTCAGGATTTACACCAAAGTCCTAAGATCTTATATACTAAAAAGATAATTTCATGCTGGTAAGCTACTTAATACATTTAAAGTGAATTCCCTGCACATCTGCTTTTCTCTGCCAACCTCTATCCACAGTACTGGTCCCTAAAACAGTGTACTGACTATGCTGTCTGCTCTATGGCTGCTCTTAATTTAACGGATGTGCTACAGTTGGTGTAACATGCTCCAGCGCCTCTCCCCCAACCCCTGATTTCCCCCCTCCCTGTGACAGTGGGCTGGGGTTCTTTTCCCCCGTACCCACTGCCACATTTACAAACAGCAGAGCCCCACACAGTTATGTCATTCATTTACGGGAGTCTGCGAATGAGAACACTACAAGTCCCATCTGCCACAGAGCAATTGATCCACTGTGTGGGCCCAGTGATCGACTGCGTCCCCAATTCTGAGGGGGTCCCGAGCTGTCCGTCCAATTGGAGGAAGCTGACCGATGAGGAGTCTGTCCGAAGCATACCAAACACGAGGCTGGTGTTCCAGGAGCGGCTGGATGTTGGTACGACCTGAAGGAGATCTGGGTGGTGAATCTACTGAAGCCGCGTACACACGGCAGAGAACCTCGACGGGCAGAACACATCGTTCCGCCCGTCGAGGTTCTCTGCCGGCCGTCAAAATCGGCGACCCGCCCGTCGGGAATGGCAACCAGCCATTCATCCAGGCGGACCGTCGAGCAAATAGAGAGCGTGCTCTCTTATCGCTCGACGGGATTCCCGACGTGCGGGGCGAGCGCTCTGTGTACACACGGCCGAGGTCCTCGCTGGAATGCAGCTTCCAGCGAGGTTCTCGCTGGTTTCCAGCGAGAACCTCGGTCGTGTGTACGCCGCCTTAGAGAGGATTCTGGACCACAATTGTCTCCAATATTTTAGGAGGGTCTGTGGCAGAGACTTGATCCTAAGTTCGAGTGACGCTCTGGCTGCCAGGCTGGTGAGAGAGGCCTGTCCAGGTGCGCTATACCCACTCCGGCTGGAGTGGCGAAGTAAAGTGCTGTTGGAAGCAGGACTGTTTCCCGTATTCAGTTACACCTGAATATGCTGCCTCTTATTTGCTATCCCTTCACCTTTGTACTGTTTAATCGTTTTTACCTGGCTGGGTAATAAAAGCACAGAAAAGACATTCCCTTTACTACAGCTCTCATCAAGTACCCTAGACAGCGGAGATACAGAGGTAACAGGCCACCCAAAACAAACCAGCAGCTCCTTCGGGGGTAGTGCTACATAAGCGCTGCATTTTTATGGTTATATAGGGCTGTAACAACGCCTGTACCCTCACTTGCCAGGTCCCCACCCACTGTCCAATAAGCCTCCCTATTGGACCAGTGTGGGACATTAAGACAAGCTGAGCTGCACCTGAGCACAATGAGCAGACCTTACCAATGGATCTTGCTCCCTGGTAGGCAGAGAGCACTCTAAGGATTAAAATAGTTAATGGTCTTCGAGAGCTATTATTTCCACTTTAGATAATGGAAAAGCTGTTTTCTTTAGATATGTATTTTATGTGATATGTGTTACAAAGCATTTTTTTATTTCTATATCAGCTGTGGGACCAAAAGTCTCAGCATTTTTCCATTCGGACACTGGATAAACAGAGCCAATGAAAACAGTGTGCTTATATGCAGATAAAACAGTTTTATTTTAAAGGCCCAGCAGGCCAGAGCAGTGATTTAGTTTAGTGATGAGGAGGCATTTTACAAAGATTAGTATCTAGGACAAATCAATATCTAGGCAGAAGCCATCATGTAAGCAGCAATATTATGACATATTACCCCCGTGAATTGTTATCATGGCAGTTAACGTCTACAATTGAAATTGATAGTGATAATCGACACTGAGTCAGACATGCAGCAGTTGAGTTCACTAAAAAGACAGGCACTTGTATTTTCTGCATTAAAGAAAATTGCCCCGAATCATTTTGCGTGGCATCAAAACACTCTGCACTGCAAATCAAGTCATTTACATGGTATTAAAGGCAATTTAGCTTGAAGCCAGACCACTTAACATAGGAGCAAATGCTCTGAGAAAAGAAGTAATTTCATGATTATCATACAAATCTATAGTGGAAATGAAGATATCTGACACAAAGACTCTGCAACATGATCACAGGCTGGTAATGCTATTCTACATTAGCCACTGTGTGTTTTGGTTAGAACAGGTGGTATCCAGGTAAGCACAATTTTAACATCCTTTTGTCTTGTGCTTTTTAATTATAAATGTAGCTTTTAGGATAAAGGCAAATGCAGGCAGAAAAATGCTAAAATCAATACAGCTCGTCATCAATAGCTAACCCCCTCTGGCAAGCGTTCTCCCGAGGGGCTTACCTTGCGGGCGCGCCCCTGTGTGATTCACTCGGCGGCCCTAGCCGCCAAGTGTATGACTTGGCCCCACCCCGCCACACCGCGTCATTGATTTGATTTAGAGTAGCATGAGCCAATGGCTGCGCTGCTATCAATCTAACCAAGGAACAGTCAAAAGAGCCATTTAGATAGTGATGCAAGAACGAGTCTACGGAAGTTCGGGGCTCAGGTAAGTAAAATACGAAGCCTTATAACAGTGCAAAGAATATAAAAAGGTAACCCAAGAGAATCAGTCACTTTTACTGTGTTGGGCCATGGCAAAAGACACTCCTACAACACTCAGAAAACAGAAAAAGTTATCAGTGCACACTTATCACATAGTCATAGCATCATCCTTCAGAGAGAAACAGAAGAGTGAGTCCATCGAGTCTGACATTTTTTAAATAGTATTTGTAGTTTGTTTTGATGTTTTGTATAGATCTATGTTTATCACAAGCATGTTCAATATTTTTCTTACGTACAGACTAAAGCCCCGTACACATGGCCGAGGTTCTCGGCAGAAACCAGCGAGAACCTCGCTGGCATCCTGATTCTGCCGAGAACCTCGGCCGTGTGTACGGATTCGGCGAGCATCCCGTCGGGAATGCCGTCGAGCCGAGATAGAGAGCAGGTTCTCTATTTGCTCGACGGCCCGTCGGGATTAATGGCTGGTCGCCTTTCCCGACGGGCTGGTCGCCGAATCTGACGACCGGGCGAGAACCTCGACGGGCGGAACGATGTGTTCCGCCCGTCGAGGTTCTCTGCCTTGTGTACGGTGCCTAATAGATCTCCACCAGGACCTCTCAGGTCTACTAAAGCAGTGGTCATCAACCTTGTCCTGCAGAGCCCACTAACAGGCCAGGTTTGCAAGATAACTGAAATACATCACAGGTGATATAATTTGCTGCTCTAGTGATTGCGGTATTCCAGTCTGCATCTCCCCAAGGTAATACATAAAACCTGGCCTGTTAGTGGGCCCTGCAGGAATGGTTGATGACCACTGTACTAAAGTATCTGCCCTATCTTGGATGTCAAAGCCCTAAATGCCTTCATTTAAGCTCAGAAATTCCACATGGAATCCACCAGGTCGGTCACCTGCACAGGAAGATTTTGTAGCTTCTGTAGTCATATCTCCATCTTTATAGCGCATCAGTGTTTGCTAAGCTTTACTGTGCGTTCCCTGTCTTTTCAGTTTATGGCCCTGCCATTAGGTCTTTGGTCTCCCCCTCAGGTGTTCACCAAAGTGCTGGCCCAGCTGCCCTGTCACCCCCATTTTCTGTGCTCCTTTTATTTATTTTTAGCTATTTTCAACAAAAATTATTTTTGCTATTTGCTTATGTTTTATGGACTTTTCTTTTATGGTTTTGTTTGGCAACTATTTTTGAATAAATCTTGCCAGTTTTTTCAATACTACACTATGTGGAGGCCTTTTTTCTTTCTACATGCCCCATTATAAATCCTGCTGAAATTTCAACATTGGTCGGTGGATCAATTATCGGAATTTCCCATTGGAGTACTTACAAGTTCGTTGGCCAAAGGAGGAGACGTCTCATGGTTCCAGTTTGGGTTGCCTCCTGGTGTGATTAAGCGCTGCTGATCCATTTGCAGACGGAAGAAATCCTATTTTTCTTCCGTCTATCGGATCGGATGAACATGGACATACGGTCCGTGTTCATCCGATCCCCCATAGGGAAGAGCGGAAGAAAGACAGGGCGGTCCCTGCACAGTGTGCGGAGACCGCCCTGTCAGCTGCCAGCTCAGCAGGGATTTTACAGAGGATCCCCGCTGAGCTTTGCAGACACACGGAGCGGATCAATACTGATCCGCCCCGTGTGAAAAGAACACTAAGGCCGCGTACACACGAGGGGATATGTCCGCTGAAAACGGTCCGATGGACCGTTTCAGCAGACATCTCCGCTCGTGTGTATGGGCTAGCGGACAGATTTCTCCACCTGACAGATTTCAAAGCATGCTTTGAAATCTATCCGGTGGGAATCTGTCCGCCCGACATGTCTGCTGGTTAGTACACTTACCAGCAGACATGTCGGCCCCCACCGCCGCCGCGCCGCTGCCGAATGGATTCGGCGCATGCGCGGAAGTGTTTTACTTCCTGGTGCGGTGACGTGGCGGTGACGCGGCGGCGTCAACGTCACCACCGCGTCACCACTACGTCACCGCGCCGTCCGGCGGCGGGGAATTTGATCCGATGGTGTGTACACGCCATCGGATCAAACTCCCGATCGGACATATCCGATGGAAATGGTCCGCGGACCGTTTTCATCGGATATATCCGATCGTGTGTACGCCGCCTAAGAGTATTTAATTCTTCCCCTGCCCATTGGTGAAGGCACTTCCGGGTGACACCTTGGTATCACACCTTATCTATTGAGACTCCATACAAGTATTGTCTATACTGTGGACTAGACCACCTCTGTTGAGCCATCGATCTGTCTGTCATTTACCAGCCTTGGATTTCAGCACACATAAGGACTTACCTTTTATTGGTTCTGCCTATATTAGGTTTATTAGATTTTTAGTTTTGGGTTTACATTTTTGTTTTTTATATTACACATGTTTTCAGTACAGTATAATTGTGTTTAAAGCGGAGTTCCACCCTTAAAACCACTTGGTTTCATCCCATCCAGCATACTGGCGTTAGCGCCAGTATGCTTTTTTTTTTTTTTTTTAATGCATGTACTTACTTTATAATAAATCATTTAATTTCGTGCGCACCGCGGTATGTCGCCGCTATAAGGCGTCACGCCTTCCGGAAACAGTCGATTAGCGTTCGGCTCTTCTCGGGCGCCTGCGCACAGACCCAGGAGCCTACTGCGCAGGCGCCGTAAATAGTCGGTCCTAGTTCGGGTTTTTTCGGAGGGCGTGACGCGGCTATATACGGCGCCTGCACAGTCAGCTTCTGGGTCTGTGCGCAGGCGCCGAGAAGAGCCGATGGGATGAAACCAAGTGGTTTTAAGGGTGGAACTCCGCTTTAATTCACCGTTTAGTATAATATAATTTTTGTTCACTGACATTACTCTCACACTTTATGTCACTTCGATAGTGTTACACATTGGAGATTGGATCTCCTGGATGGGTTAATTGTTGGCCCGTTCCAGAATTATATTAATATATGGTCATTTCATATAGTGATCATAAGTTTCTTGTTCAGCACAATTAACCTATATATACTGTAGGTAATTTTTTCACATAAGCGCTACGCTTTATATTCTTTGTTTATCTTACTGGAGGGTCATCTGATCAGGGTCCAGTCAGACAATTCCCCTAAGGAAGTCACGTGGTGTGACGAGACGCGTAGGGATCAGGGAGCTACAGAGTCCACACGCCTGACGCAGAGTGATCCACCTGACGTTTGTTTGTTTCATGCCCCATTGGATCGTTTTAACTGTGAGTGTTATTCTTTTAATAAATGTTTTTTATCTTGCGGGATTGCGCTATGGTTTTGTTTCTCTTTCATCATGTACGCCATCTGTAAGTCCCACCATCTTGTGTGACTATCTGGCCAAACCATAGAAGAGTGCCACCTGTACGGGTTCCGGACCAAGAACGAACTCGCTGTTCGTGGGAGATAGGCCCATCATCCATCACCCTCTGGTGAGTGGATATAAGTAACACACCCTGTCCTTAGTAACGTTCCTTGTACTGTATTCTCACCCGTTCTATGTCTGCTTTATTTACTGCTGAGGAGTGCTTCTGCTGCTTGCCCTGCTGAGGAAATTGCTTCTTTGGAAGTGCTGTTTTAGGCTATCCGTGCAATAGCCTTGAGGTCAGGAGCTGGGGACCACCTGAGATGTTTACCACTATCACCCTTTCCTGACATCACCAGCCCATTCTGGACATTTTTGGATTTTTGGGTTTTTTCACAAGAGACTTCATTTTATTTATTTATGTATATATGTACCCTTTTGATGTATACATTTTTATTTAAATTTTTTTTTTTTTTTTGTGTATCCAGAGGCATTTCCCCATGGAAAGTTTTCTGGTCCTATAGTTCAACTGTTTTAGCACTGTGCATTCATTTTCACTGCATGGACTTTCCCTTGGTTTCACATTACACAGGCTAGTGTATTTGTCACCGCTCTGTGTTTATTGGTATCACCCCTATTGTTATACTATATTCACATTGTCTATTTTCATGTTGGTTATGATGTTGTTCTAAGTTCACTTCCCCATCACATTCACCCATCCTGACCCTATCACCTTTCACCCACCATTACAGCGCAGACATCACCCCCTCCCTTTTTACGTCCAGTCAGACAATGCCACGGTAGTGGCATAGATCAGCTACAGTATCATCTAGGAACCAGAAGTCTCACCATGACAGGAGGGGTAGATTGAATCATGTCCTGGGCTGAGCTTCACACTCCAGTCTTGTCTACTGTATACATACCAAGTGTAGACACTTGGCAGGCATACTTCCTAAGCTGGTAGTGTCTAGAACCGCGGGAGTAGCCCTGACATGCAGAGGTGTCCCAAGACCTGTGTCATAGGTTGGAGATGCCTGATATAAATTTCCTAACCTTCAGATTTAACAACAAACTAACCTAATTGGCTGAAGCAACTTCGAGGGTGGGAGAAGACATCGAGGGATCGTGGAGGGAGGGTGGCTGACCCGAGAAAGGTAAGTGCCTGGCGGGGGGGGGGGGGGGGCAATCTGGCATTTTACTGGCGTTTTTTGAGGGGCAAATTGGTGGCAATTGATGGGCACAGTGGCAACAATTACCCTGATGTAAGGGAGGGCTCTCTGGGAGCATTCGTCTGTGTATCAGGAACGAGTGCTGTGGGGGTAAAAGGGGGGTTGTGTGATGGGGCAAAACTGTGTGCAGGATATGTGATGGGGATCATATAAAGGGGGCAATACTTTGTGGGGGGTATGTGATGGGGTCATGTAAAGGGGGCAATACTGTGTGGCGGGGGTATGTGATGGGGCAATACTGTGTGGTGAGGGTATGTGATGGGGCAATACTGTGTGGTGGGGGTATGTGATGGGGGTCATGTAAAGGGGGCAATACTGTGTGGTGGGGGTATGTGATGGGGCAATAGTGTGTGGTGGGGGTATGTGATGGGGCAATAGTGTGTGGTGGGGGTATGTGATGGGGCAATAGTGTGTAGTGGGGATATGTGATGGGGGTCATGTAAAAGGGGGCAATACTGTGTGGGGGAAATGTGATGGGTAATACTGTGTGGGGGGGATATGTGAAGAAGGGCAATACTGTGTGTGGGGGGATATGTGAAGAAGGGCAATACTGTGTGGGGGGGGATATGTGAAAAAGGGCAATACTGTGTGGGGGGATATGTGGATACAGTGTTATGCAGAGGTGTACTTATAACAATTTTATAGATACTATTTACAGTCGTGCGGGGGGCGCAAAATGTTTTCTTCTTCCTAGGGGGGGGCATGACAGAAAATAATTGAGAAGCACTGCCTTGGACTCTTGGAGAGAATTTTCCAGTTTTTCGTTCCTAGATGTGCTCAAATGACATAACATTACAAGACTTCCCCTGCTGCAGAAAATGGACTCAGAGCCCAAGTGGATTTTTTGGTTGGACTAATTCGAGATTTTCCTAGCGTGTGACGGAAAATATTAATTATATGAAGACAGGAGGCGAGTATCTTGCATTAATCTTTCTTTTTAATGCTCATAGCAGAAAATTTTTACATTTCAAACAAACTAAAACTTTCCCACATGGAATGATGGAAGAAAAAACTACATTTCCCATCAGACCCAGTGTCCGTGTAACTCCCACCCCCTCAGGTGGCTAGAACCTATAAATAGGACTGTCCTTCTGTGTATCCTCCTCTTTCTGGAAGCGAATGTCCAATACAGGATAACTCGAGGAAAAAACAGCGCCATGACTCTTCGGCCAGCCGGCCAACCGATGACGACGACGGTCCAGGAAGTAACTGGTGATAACATGTCGTTAAGAAAACTCCAACCGGGAGATCATAACCAATATTTCGTCCCAACGGGGACCCAGGAATCACTTCGTCAATTGCTCACAGGAACCTGGAAAGAAGTTCAGTAGCCTGAAAGAGAGAATAAAAATATCCGTAATAGGGTGGGTAGGGAGGGAAGATACTCGCCTCCTGTCTTCATATAATTAATATTTTCCGTCACACGCTAGGAAAATCTCGAATTATATTTCAGACAGGAGGCTCATATCTTGCAAGTTCAAAGCTACACATACAGGAATACATCATGTAATACAATCAAACTTGATCATGTTTGCCTAATATCTAATAAACAGCCCTATGAAGGAAGGACAGATAAGGAAACATGATCCTCCGGTCTGAAGTAAAAGTGGCGAAAAAACGTTTCTGAAGACCAATCAGCCGCTGCTAGCAGATCTGATAAAGAGCCCCCTGACATAACCACCTTAGTGGCCATCGCACCCCTGGTCGAGTGTGCGCCAAAGAGGGACACGTCTATACCCGACATCTCCATCACCGACCTTACCCATCTGGCTAAGGTGGCTGAAGACACAGGACGGTGTGGTCGCACGTATGAGATTAACAGCTGAGAAAAATCTGGAGAGCGTAAGGTCGAAGTAAAGGATTCGTATGTCTGCAGACAACGGACCACACAGAGGCGCGGGTGCGTTAGAAAGGATGGGTAAAAAACCGAGTGCAGATTGGTTTTTGTCCTGCGAACTATAGAAAATTTGACCCCGTCAGGTGAAAATTGACGTCTAGAGATGTCCAAAGCTCTCACATCAGATATTCGTTTAACCGAAATTAAACATAGTAAAGTAGTGAGTTTGAGAGACAGATTCTTCAGGGTTAAATGGTCATTGTCATCCCAGGAGGAAAACAATTGTAGAACTCTGGATACATCCCATGACGATTGGTATCGTGGGCGGGGTGGACGTTTGTATTTAACGCCGCGTAGCAGGCGACACACAAGAGGGTGTTTGCCTATAGGTACAGCATTTACTGGACAATGGTATGCCGAAATGGCCGATCTATACACGTTGAGGGAACTGTATGACTTTCCTAGTTCATAAGATTCTGCAAGGAAATTTACTACCGAGGAGACAGGGGCATGAATGGGATCAACCTGTCGTTGATCACACCAACGAACCCATAACCCCCAGGCAGATCGATATGCCGATCTAGTCCCTGGGGCCCAGGCCAAGGCGAGGAGGTCTCTAGCCGATTGTGAAAAGTCTGAATTTGATACTGGCACCCCGAAACCAACCAAGCAAGAAGCGGCAGTTTGCCTTCCAGTAACAAAGGATGAAGACCCTTGTTCGGATTCGTCAACAGATGAGTTGAGTGGGGAAGTAGTCTGGGGTAGTCGATTGACATGCCCAGAATTAGTGGAAACCACGGTTGCGTCGGCCACCAGGGGGTGATCAACGCCACCGTCGCATACTGATTCATTATGTGTAGGAGAAGTCTGGTGATCAACGTGAAGGGAGGGAACGCATAATGTATCCCCTCCGGCCACAATTGAAGGAATGCGTCTACTGCTGCTGCTTCGGGATCCGGCCTCCAACTGTAAAAGCGTAGAAGATGCCGGTTGAGTCTTGAAGCAAAAAGATCCGTGTGAAACAGACCCCAGAGCTCCTGTATCGATAGGAAAACCGATCTGTCCAAAGTCCAGTCGCTGGCATCGGACAAGTAACGGCTAGTATCTTGGATTTGGTGCCCCCTAGGCGGTTGATGTATTGTACCGCCGCCACATTGTCCATGCGTAAAAGAACGCAACATTTGGATCTCTGGGAGAGGAAGCTCCTGACGGCGAAGAATGCTGCCAAGAGTTCTAATGCATTGATATGAAGGGATAATTCTCCTTCCGACCACGTCCCTCCTGTGGAGGTCTGCCCGCAACGAGCCCCCCAGCCCTGTCGGCTCGCATCGGATTCTAGGATGACATCTGGGCGAGAATTGAAAATAGTCTTGCCGTTCCATTCTATGGCATGCTGGAGCCACCATCGTAGTTCCTCCTCCGATTCCGAACAGAGGAGGACTTTGTCCGAATAACGGAGACCCTGCCTCAGGTGTAAGGTTATGAGGCGTTGTAAGGCCCGGTAATGTAGGGGAGCTGGAAAAATTGCCTGGATGGAGGCTGACAGTAATCCGATTATGCGTGCCAGGGTTCTCAGAGATACCTGGCCTTTGCGCAAAACTGTCCTGATTTCTTTCCGAATCAGAGACAGTTTGGATTGGGGTAAGCGTAAGATCGCTTGTCTGGTGTCTACCGTGAAACCCAAAAAATCTATTTCCTGAGTTGGGGTCAGTACAGACTTCTTGTGGTTGATGAGGAAACCCAGGTCCTCCAATAGTGACACAGACCAATCTTTGTGTAATTCGGCTTGTGATTTTGAATGAGCCATGATCAAGAGGTCGTCTAGATATATGATGAGACGTACTCCTCTGCATCGTAGGGCAGCTACCACTGGCTTCATTATTTTGGTGAAACACCATGGGGCCGAAGAAAGGCCGAAGGGTAGGCAGGTAAACTGCCACATGCGATCTCTCCATTGGAACCTTAGGAATTTCTGGGAAGAATGGTGTATTGGGATCGTCAGATATGCATCCTTCAGGTCTATTTTGACCAGCCAATCTCCCTGGGAGAGTAGGTCTCTTAATAAATGAATCCCCTCCATTTTGAAATGACGATAAGTCACGTATTGGTTCAGTTCCTTTAAATTTATGATCGGGCGATAGCCACCGTCTTTTTTCTTTACTAAAAACAGGTTGCTGACAAACCCGGGAGAAGTGGGGTCTACTTCTATTACAGCTAGTTTTGACACCAGATCCTGTACTTCCTCGTCTATAAGACGAACATCTTGATCCGAAAACCGGATCGTATGCGGTTGAATTAACATGATTGGGAGAGAGGCGAAGTCTATTTGATAGCCCGCTACTGCCATAAGTATCCACACATCTGCCGTAATCATGTGCCAGGCGTGGATAAAATGTCTCAGTCTGCCCCCTATCGGTATATGAGAAACAGAGTTCTTTGATAGACTTACCAGTGGGTGGGCGTGACCTGGGGAAACCTCTGCCACCTCGTCCTCTCCATGGACGTCCTCTGGGGGGAAAAAATGGTGCAGGTTGTGCCACCGGCACTGAATATTGCTGCTGCATGGGCGGGTAAGGTTGAGCGGTTGCTCTAGGGTAGGCCTTGTAGTAGTTGTTTCGACCGGCAGATCGGCCTCTCCCTCTGCCGGTCTTACCAAAAACCTTTGAATCCAAGCTTGACTTTTTCAAAGAAGTTTGGGCTTTGTCTAAGCTGTTAAACAGGCCAACAAACCGGTTAATATTCTTCATTAGGTCATCACCGAAAAGTAGGCCCTCTGCTGAGGGGCCCGGTTCCGACTCTGCCAAATGAGAGAGTTGTGGGTCTAGTTTCATTAGGATTGACCTGCGACGTTCCACGGCGCAGGCCGTGTTGGCAGAGCCCAATAGACAAATGGCACGTTGAGCCCACCCTCGAAGCTGAACTAGATCTACTGGACTCTCAGTGGAAGCTGCCTGCTCTGAGAGATTTAGTATCTTAGTTAAGGGGCCTGAAAGATCCAGAATACGGTCTTGAATTAGTTTAAATGAGCGTTCGATGCCCCTCTTGGCGTGTTTGCCAGATTTGGTTAGATACTTGAGTAGTACCGGATCGATCTCAGGTGTGGTAGCCACCTTGTTAGGAATGACAGGTCTGGGGCATTCTGCTCTTAGTTTATTCCTATTAGTTCTATCTAAACTTTTATGTAACCAGTGCTCCACATATTGGGATACGTGTGGGAGGGGAGTCCAGTCCCCGGATCTGGGATGAGAGATATTCTCTGGGTTGAAAAATGGCTCGCCTAGCGAGTCTAAAATCGTTTCTGCTGATAAATCTGGAGAGGCCCCATTATCAGTTTTCAAATGCCCAGCTTCCTCCATATCGGAGTCAGAGTCCTCTGATGCAACGAGCAGTGATCCTTCTGAAGCATTGTCCTCTGAGTCCTCATTAAAGGAATCCGGTTTTGACCGGTGGACAGATTTAAATTTTTTCTTGGAAAACTCCTTGATTATCAAGGGTCGATCACTGTCAGTATGGCTAGGGCGGCAGGCCGTGGGGGGTCCTGCTTCAAGCATAAATTCTACTTCCCCTGCCGGGGAGTCGGAACAAGCATTCAAATGTTTGCGCTTGTAAGGGGCTTTGCCCTTTTTTACCACCTCAGTATGTGTAATAGGAGGATTGGTATGAGAAGCCAGAGCTGCCTGAATGGAACTGCTGATAAGTTCCTGTATTTGTGCAACAGATAAAAGTTGCGGGTTCTCAGGGGTAAAACCTGTAGAGGCATTGACTGGCATGTCAGCTTTTTCAGCCATGTTAACAAAGACAAATTAGATATTAATAGAAAGGAAATACTAGCAGACCACTAGAATCAAAGTGCTCCGCTCAAAAACCGGAATATGAATATATTTCCTAGTGATTTGTAACTAATCCGGTAAAAGTAAAAGTTTTCCCTGTAAAACAAACCGTTCCCCTCACCGCTCAGCAGCTGACTAGTGTTGCGGTGAGGGAAACGTGAGTACACGCTGTAGCCAGAGTCTCGCGAGATTACAGAGCGAGAGCTGATTGGGTGGCGCGCTGAGGAAAGAGCGCGCGTATTCGATACGTCACTCCCCCATGCCGACAGCTCGCGATACTACGGCTGTGGAAGGAAGGGGGGGAAATGAAGGGACAATGCTGAGGCGCCTGTGACGGAAAGGAAAAAACCGCCAGTGACATCCCCACCGCCAGCCAGCGGTGGCGAAAAGCACAAGGATTAAAATAAATAGAAAACGAAACAGTGCTAGTTGAAAACGATGAAACAATAAACAATAAAAACAATAGAAACAATAAGTTAGCACAAATAAGGGATAATAAAGAATACTTATCTCTGCCATGAGCAGAAAGAAAGAGGAGGATACACAGAAGGACAGTCCTATTTATAGGTTCTAGCCACCTGAGGGGGTGGGAGTTACACGGACACTGGGTCTGATGGGAAATGTAGTTTTTTCTTCCATCATTCCATGTGGGAAAGTTTTAGTTTGTTTGAAATGTAAAAATGTTCTGCTATGAGCATTAAAAAGAAAGATTAATGCAAGATATGAGCCTCCTGTCTGAAATATAATTCAAAGTTACCTCCACCCAAAAGCAGCAACACCAAAAATTATTAGGAAATGACATCAGCAGAAAAACTAACATTGTTTACTTTATTTTACTTAGTGTTTTAGCTGCATGCATAAATGGAACAATATTTTTACTTTGTATCTGTGAATCCCTCGTTTGAACAATGTTTATAAATACTGTTCAGAAGATCCATTTATTTGCACAGATCTGTAAAAGCTGCTATATAACACAGTGACAGCTGGGAAGTGCCAGCAAATGCGGCCAGGGGGAGCAGCAACAGGGGGTATGGACAGAATGCGCTGTGTATGCTCTTTGTACTTTGAAGAAAATATTGGGTGTGCATAGCATACAAATCCAATGTCTACAACTGGTTAAATATCTTCAGTTCCTCAAATATATCAAAACATTTACATACAGTGAAACCTCCATTTGCGAGTAACGCCGTCAAAGAGCGTTTTCGCAATACGAGCATTTTTTATTTATATTTTAAATCCTGACTTGGGAGTGTTGTCTCACAAAACGAGCAGCATTCAAGCCTCTGCGGTGTGCAGTACCGCATTTGGCCAGAGGTGTGGAGCCGATCTCAGCCATTCGGAAATACTCAGGAAGACTCGTAAGCACTGGGAAAAACTCTGTTTCCTGTTTCCTGAGCCTTTTCCGAAAGTTTCCGAGTTCAGCCGAGCTGTTCCCGAGTATATCTGAGGCTCTCTGGCCAAATGTGGTATTGCATGCCATAGAAGTCCACTGTATTTATTCAAGCTAAGCTCCTGGTAAGCAGATAAATAGGTAAAATAGTTATAGGAAATCTCTTACCCTTCTAAACACTTTAGTGTAGCAGCAAAAGTACGGTTTGGCCAAAATCACAGCATCACCTCTTTGATTGGATAATGAATCAGGAGCAGTACATTGAAGAGGTCGCCCCTCACTCACGAGTGTGCATGCAGCAGAGCCTGGCTGGCTCCTAGTGCTAGTCACAGTGTAGTGCATAGGGCTGTAGAAGACAAATGAATGCATTCTATTCTGTTTTTGTAACTAACGAACATAAAAGACAAGAACTTGCCTGGCAGAATGTCCTTATCTGTACTTTGTATTGTTAGTCTGACATGTGGATTCAATAGAAACAATAGGAAGAGTGAATCAGTTGGGGAACTTATCAACCAGCTTATTCTTGCTAAAATAAATACACTGGGATGTTTTATGTTGTTGACAAGCTAAATCATAGCTATTTCATAATGTACACAAGGCAAATCAAATCTATGTGAAAAACAACATAACCTTTAATGGCCAACTACCTCAAAATGTAATGCAGCATAGTGAGATATTCAATGTTGTTAATATTGATAATCTTCTTGTTTCATGCAAATAATGGCTTTTGAAGTATCCATTTTGCCCACAGATAACAAATCTCTACTCCCATAATGCTTCCCCTATACTGGTATATAAAAACTGTGCTATCGGCATGAGGGCTAGGATAACATATGTTAAAGTGAATTTTCACTTTTGCAGCCAAAGTTGGATAATGTACAGTAAAAAAGAACAAGAAGATTTGGGACTGTACAGGCCACAAAAGGAGCAACAGTTTGTAATATAAAATCATACACTTAATGAATAACAATTATTAATAAGATCATACAATACATATGTATCTGAGTGATTAAAAAAAATGAATAGTGCTGATGGAGTTTACTGTATAGGTTTGTAAAACCAGCGATTGAATGCTGATGTAATAGGTCTTCATGTGCCAACACGTTTTGGTACAATTTGCTTCATCAGGGCTTATGAAAACCAATAGAACTTATCTAATAAAACAATGCCATTTACAAATTGTTCATATATTTACATATTTAGTATTTAGTGCTCATATAATTTCAACATCAAATGTGGTCATGTATTCACCGCATGGCTCCTCAGCACACAGTGCAAAAGCTTCCTGGGTGAGTGCTGTTGGATAATGTGTAGTCCCTAGAAATTCTTAAGTAAACAGCAGAGGAGAAGCTGCAAAGCATGGAGGGAATCCAGGAAGCTGTGGAAAAAGATGGCCAGCAGGCGAGCAGAACAAGGAGATTTTTCAAATAAGCTTATATTGGATTGTACTTGAATCGGCGTATCTTGCTAATTTACATTTTCGCCGCGTAAATCTATGGAAGCGCTCCTTGGGGCCAGCGTAAATATGCGCCCAAGATCCGACGGCGTAGGAGACTTACGTCGGTTGGATTAAGCCAAAATTCAGGCGTACCTAATTTCAAGAATAAGGCGCATAGATACGACGGCGCATCCGTGGACTTACGCGGCGTATCAGGAGATACGTCAGCGTAAGTGCTTTCTGAATCCGGGACTCCTTTAAATACACTTTAATCTTTATTTTATTACAAATATTTTTTTTCATATAGACTATGATAAATTGCATACCTATACATCTTTTCATCCTTATTTTTCACTGAAATGTAAGATTGTGCCATATACTGCAGTAGTTGGCATAATATCAACTCTTCTGGGAAGGCTGTCCATAAGGTTTAGGAGTGTGTCTATGGGACTTACCTCAGATGATGTATGTGTGGACGAAATGTGTCAGGTCGTATTGAGTCTGTGCAATGCTATTGCACTGTTTGGATTTCCTATGTCATCACACCATAACTTTCATTGATGTGCCTGCAAACATCAGATTTGATGCCTTTTGGTTTTTTTTGTGAACTGTGGAGTCAAAGATTCAATTTAGGGTATGGAAGTTGTGGTTTTCCCGTGGTGATAGATCCCCAGTGACTGTTCATTAGATCATCATTACTGGTTTCATCTTATTTGATTTTTTTTTTATTTATTTTTTTAAAGTGTATTTTTGTGCGTGAACTCGAGAGAGAGGAGCCGGACTGCAGGAGTTGGGAGTAGGCAGACCCTCCCCCCGGAGGCAATCGCCATCCTTCTCCATGCCCCTGGTGGCAATGGCGGGTGTGAAGGGGGGCCTCCCACTCACCCCGCCCTACCTGCTCCTCTTGGGAGCCCAACTGGGGCCCAACGGGACCCCAATGGGGCAGAGGGACTCCCCCTATGAGGGAGTGAGGGGGCCTAGCCCACCCAGCCAGCCCCGTAGGTCCTTCGCCTCTCTTTATTTTTTTTTATTTTTGATTTCTATCCATACTAAGTCTATTTTTATCATATTTTCATTTTTCCTTATCTGGACTGTCGGAATGCACAGTGGTTGCCTCACACTTTTAGTTTTATTTATTTTTGCCTCACACTTTTAGTTAAAATTTTCATATGTGGACTTTTTTTATATTGATTAATAATGTTTGTTTGTGACATTATGCATACCATTATTATCTGTATATTACTAATTTGAGTTAACATTTGATTTGCATATTTTCATATTTTATGCTTACTTTGCACATTTTATATGGTTCATGTTCATGCTGCACTTTTTGAATTTATCACTTGCACAATTTGTCTATGGGACTGCTTGACCATTCTTAGGCCGCGTACACACGAGGGGATATGTCCGCAGACATCTCCGCTCGTGTGTATGGGCTAGCGGACAGATTTCTCCACCCGACAGATTTCAAAGCAAGCTTTGAAATCTATCCGGTGGGAATCTGTCCGCCCGACATGTCTGCTGGTTAGTACACTTACCAGCAGACATGTCGGCCCCCACCGCCGCCGCGCCGCTGCCGAATGGATTCGGCGCATGCGCGGAAGTGTTTTACTTCCTGGTGCGGTGACGTGGCGGTGACGTGGCGGCGTCAACGTCACCGCCGCGTCACCGCCACGTCACCGCGCCGTCCGGCGGCGGGGAATTTGATCCGATGGTGTGTACACGCCATCGGATCAAACTCCCGATCGGACATATCCGATGGAAATGGTCCGCGGACCGTTTTCATCGGATATGTCCGATCGTGTGTATGGGGCCTTACAGAAGCGCATTTGTGAGATTAGGCACTGATGTAGATGAGAAGGCCTGTCTCACAATCTCCACTCTAATTCACCCCAAAGGTGTTCTATCGGGTTGAGATCAGGACTCTGCACAGGTCAGTCAAGTTTTTCCACCCCAAACTCGCTCATCCATGTCTCTATGAACCTTGATTGTAGACTGGTGCACTGATGGAATGTTGGAACAGGAATGGGCCATCTCCAAACGTTCCCCACAAAGTTGGAAGCATGAAAATGTCCAAAATATCTTGGTATGCTGACACCAGGGTCGTCTTTAAGGCAGGGCAAAAAGGGCCGCTGCCCTGGGGCCCAAAGCAGCTGCCTCATACTTGCCAACTATCCCAGTTTAAATTCCCTTGTCCCTTGAAGTTTTAGTTCTTTGCTGTGTCCTGATATCTCAGTGTAAAGTGCTGCTACTAATGCTGCCCAGCTCTGCCCTATTGTTGTGTACAGGTGACTCACCTGTAGACCCTGGGCCAGATTCACGTAGATTCTGCGGCAGCGTAGCGTATCCTGTTTACACTACGCCGCCGCAACTTACAGGAGCAAGTGCCTTATTCTCAAAGCACTTGCTCCGTAATTTGCGGCGGCGTAGCGTAAAGGGGACGGCATATCCCCGCGTAATTCAAATAGGGAAGGAGGGGGGCGTGCTGTATTTAAATTAAGCGTGCCCCCACGCCAAACGAACTGCGCATGCGCCGGCCCTAAACGTACTGCGCATGCTCCATAGTACGCCGCAAATACATTGATTTCGACGGCAACGTAATTAACGCAAAGGCCTATTCGCGACGAGTTACGCAAACGACGTAAACAATGGAAAAACACGACGCTGTCCCGACGTCCATACTTAACATGGCTTATGCCGGACCTACGCAAGGTTATCCCTCATATAGCAGGGGTAACCTTACTACGTCAACGGCGCGCAACTTTGTTCTGGAATCGGCGTATCATGCTCATTTGCATATTCGCCGCTGAAATCGACGGGAACGCCACCTAGCGGCCAGCGTAGAATTACAGCTAAGATTCGACGGTGTAAGTGACTTACGCCAGTCGGGTCTACGCCAAATCTATGCGTAACTGATTCTAAGAATCAGTCGCATAGATACACAGGGCTAGAAACAGAGATACGACGGTGTATCTGGAGATACACCGTCGTATGTCTTTTGAGAATCTGGCTCACTGTGTTTACATGTAAATAACCGCCATTCATATGTAAATAACAGGAGCATTCATATGAATGCAGCCGACCTCAGCTATTTACATATGTGCGCAGTATTACTGTACAGTAATCTCTAGCAACCAATCAACAAGAAGAAATCATGTGCTCTAACCTCTAGCAACTAATCAGTGAGCCATTATATCTGTAGTGAATGCAGCTGGATAATTATTTTATTAAACTTTTGGCACAGAGACATCACATTTAAATATGAAATATTGCATACAAATATTTCATATTTTCCACTTGCACTCAGTAGGTGGCGCTCTAAGCTACTTTCCCCTTTTTAGGAATGCGTTGTGAATATAACTCAATGGCATGAGAACAAATAACACAATGTTTGACCTACATGTTTTCAGATAGAAAGAGGCAGAGTTCATAATCTGCAGCAAAGTCAATGAGCTAGTACAAGAAGGCCACACCTCATGAGAGAACGTGTCTCCTAGGCTTATCGCCGGGATAGGTATAACCATGGTATATGACTTTCAAAATATTAAAATTTTGAAATGGCCTGGGACTTTAACTAAATAAGTGAAATGCCCTCTGAATAAAACATAGTCAGCTGTGTTTAACCCAAGCATAACAACATCTATGGTGCAAAGACCTGGTGTAGGAAGGAGGGATTTGGGTTTCTAGAGCACTGGGATGACTTTTCATTGGGGTGCAACCTATATGCTAAAGATGGTTTGCACTTGAATGGAAGGGGGTCTGCTGTGCTGGGGGAGAGGTTTAGGGGAATGCTGGAGAAGTATTTAAACTAGACTTGAGGGGGGAGGGTGAACTAGCATTACATCGGGCATACAGGTCAGTTAGGGGTCAGACATTAATGGAGAGTGGAATGGGGATAGATGGAGGTGGGGTTATGGCAGGTGACAAGAAAGTTCCCATGTTGCAAACAGCCATTGGAAATTATAGTGCCATTTGCACTAATAAAAATTATATGAAAAACACCAGCGAAAAATGTAACAATACATTTAAGGGCCCTTTCACACGGTGCGGACCGTTTTCCGGTCCGCTCCGTATGTGTCCGTCGGCTCAGCGGGGGGTCCCGCTCAGCTGTCGGCGGACAAGGCGGTCCCCGCAAACTGTGCAGGGACCGCCCTGTCTCTCCTCCACTATCCCCTATAGGGAATCGGATGGAAACGGACCGTCTGTCCGTTTGCTTCCGATCCGATCCACCGGACGAAAGAAAAATAGGGTTTTCTTCCGTCCGCAAAATGGATCCAGACGGACGCGGATCGTAGGCGGACGTTAGCGGATGCATCATCCGCTAACGGATCCGCTCCCATAGGGCCCCATTCTAAGTCCGTTTACGGACTTAGAAAAAGCGGACCATTCGTTCGCACGTGTGAAAGGGACCTAAGTGTTTGTTCACCAATGCCAGAAGCCTTCCAAGCAAAACAGGTGAGTTGGAAGCTCTGGTGCATGAGGAGAGCTATGATGTAATCGGTTTTGCTGAAACTTGGCTTCAATCCTCACATGACTGGGCTATTAATATTCCTGGCTATGCTCTCTTTCGGAAAGACAGGGTAAAAAGGAAAGGTGGAGGCGTCTGTCTCTATGTGAGAAGTGACCTCAAAGCAAGCGTGAAAGAGGACCTGGTTGATGGAGAGTGTGATGAAGTTGAAGCATTATGGGTGGAACTGCATACAGATGTGCGTAGTTCAAAGTTAATCATTGGAGTTTGTTATAGACCACCCAATGTTAATGAGGAGGTGGAGACTCAGCTCCTTGCACAGATGGAAAGGGCTGCAAGGGCTGGGATGGTGATAATAATGGGGGATTTTAACTACCCAGAAATTTACTGGAATAATGGAATTTCTGGGACAGTTAAAGGACAAAAAACCTATTGCAGGACAATTTTATGGTCCAGTTTATTGAGGCCCCAACTAGGAATGATGCTCTGTTGGACTTGGTAATCTCAAACCATGCAGAGCTTATTACTAATGTTCAGATAAAGGAACACCTGGGTAGCAGTGATCATAACATGATTTCATTTAATATTAACTATAAGCAAGAAATACATACAGGAAAGATAAAAACACTTAATTTCAAGAGAGCAAATTTTTAAAGCATGAGGACTGCTCTCCAGGGCTTGGACTGGGAGGGAATATTGGCACAGATGAACACAGAACAGAAATGGGAATTCTTCAAAAAGACTCTTTGGAACCTCACTGCAAAGTATATTCCCATGGGCAATAAGTTTAAAAGGCTAAAGATAAAACCTATGTGGCTCACGGTCAAAGTTAAAAAAGCTATAAACAATAAGAAAATAGCTTTTAAAAAATATAAAAATGAAGGAACACTAGTGTCGTTTAAATGTTACAAAGAATATAATAGAATATGTAAAAAGGAAATCAAGGATGCAAAAATTCAAAATGAACGACAGATTGCAAAAGATAGTAGGACAACCCCCAAAAAATTCTTTAAATATATTAATAGTAAAAAGGTCAAGTCTGAGCATGTAGGCCCTTTACAAAATAATCTAGAGTGGGTGACTGAGGACATAGAGAAGGCAAATTTATTAAATGCTTTCTTCAGCTCTTTGTATACAATGGAGCATGGTAGAGCTCATGTCCATAATGGGGATGGGAGTGACACAGCCCCAAATCCACAATGGCTCAAAAGTGATATGGTCCAGAAATATTTAGACAGAATAAAGGTGGATAAAGCACCTGGACCAGATGGCATCCACCCACGGATCCTAAAAGAATTGAGCTCTGAAATTTCAAAGCCACTGTATCTAATATTTAGGGACTCATTGATGACAGGAATAGTACCACTGGATTGGCGTAGAGCCAATGTGGTGCCTATATTTAAAAAGGGAACAAAGTCTTTACCAAGTAACTATAGACCTGTTAGTTTAACTTCTATAGTTGGGAAGATACTGGAACGTTTAATAAAAGACCACATGGATGAGTTCTTGCTGGAAACAAACTATTTAAGCAGCAGACAGCATGGATTCATGAAAGACAGAAGTTGTCAGACAAACCTGATTTCCTTTTATGAAGAGGTAAGTAAAACCCTGGACAGAGGCGTGGCAGTGGACGAGGTATACTTGGATTTTGCAAAAGCGTTCGATACAGTTCCACACACACGGCTCATGTGTAAGGTAAGGTCTACAGGATTAGATATATCAGTTTGTAAATGGATAGAAAACTTGCTGAAAGACAGGATTCAGAGAGTTGTGGTTAATGATTCTTACTCTGAATGGTCCAAGGTTATCAGCAGTGTACCCCAAGGTTCAGTGTTGGGTCCCTTACTTTTCAATATATTTATAAATGATATTGGGTCTGAGATCAAAAGTAACATTTCTGTTTTTGCAGATGACACCAAGCTATGCAGTGGAATAACGTCCTTGCAGGATGTCTCCAATTTACAAGCCGACCTCAATGCTCTGTCCTATTGGGCGACTAAGTGGCAGATGAGGTTTAATGTTGATAAATGTAAAGTTATGCACTTGGGGGCTAAGAATATGCATGCATCATACATGCCAGGGGGAGTACAACTGGGGGGATCCGTAGTGGAGAAGGATCTGGGGGTTTTAGTTGATCATAAGCTCAATAATGGCATGCAATGCCAAGCTGCGGTTTATAAAGCGAGCAAAGTCCTTTCTTGTATTAAGAGAGGTATGGACTCCAGAGATAGAGATATCATTTTGCCCCTGTACAAATCATTAGTAAGACCTCACCTGGAATATGCAGTCCAGTTTTGGGCACCAGTTCTCAAAAAGGATATCGGAGAACTGGAGAAAGTGCAGAGAAGGGCAACTAAACTGATAAGAGGCATGGAGGAGCTCAGCTATGAGAAAAGATTAGAAAAACTGAATTTATTCTCTCTTGAGAAGAGGAGAATAAGGGGGGATATGATCAACATGTACAAATACATAAGAGGTCCATATAGTGAACTTGGTGTTGAGTTATTCACTTTAAGGTCAACGCTGAGGACAAGGGGGCACTCTTTACGTCTGGAGGAAAAGAGATTTCACCTCCAAATACGGAAAGGTTTCTTCACAGTAAGAGCTGTGAAAATGTGGAACAGACTCCCTCCAGAGGTGGTTCTGGCCAGCTCAGTAGATTGCTTTAAGAAGGGCCTGGATTCTTTCCTAAATACACATAATATAACTGAGTACTAAGTTCTGTAGGTAAAGTTGATCCGGGGTAAATCCGATTGCCTCTCGGGGGATCAGGAAGGAATTTTTTCCCCTCCGGTAGCAAATTGGATCATGCTCTGCTGGGGTTTTTTGCCTTCCTCTGGATCAACTGTGGGTATGGAGTTGGGTGTATAGGATGTACTGTGTTTTATTTTGTTTGTTAATTTTTTTTATGGTTGAACTGGATGGACTTGTGTCTTTTTTCAACCTGACTAACTATGTAACTATGTAACTATGGCAGTTCAGACACATACAATGTCAGCACTTGGGAAAGGTCCACCTGGGCCAGTTGTGTATGAGGGGAATTGGGCTGGCACCATTTTAAAAGCCATTAATGCATATGTGCAGGGGGTATGGGATAGCAGTCAGCAGATTTGACACAATAAAAAAACACAAATACCTTTGGTTGGAAAATATTTGGCCGCGGTGTTTATTATTGGCTTTAATAAATAAATCTTAAAAGTTAAACTTCAGAACATGTAAAACAGCTCAGCCACTACGGCTCAAGCTGTATAATCAAAATGAAGAGGAATCTCCCCACTTCAACATATAATACTTGTTTAATTTTGTATACAAAACACTGTCCCCTTTAAAAAGTTACACTAGCCAAATTATAAAGTTTAACGGCATGACATAGGGAGGGAACACCACAGCTGATGCTACTGAGGTGACTGAGCCTCTGAACCCCTCTTTTTATTTACAAATTCTCCACAGAAACCCCTTAACCTCCCAGATACAGTGGTCATTTGACCAGTTCAGGGCAGACAAGGTCCAATGGGAAGGCTTCCCGCACTTTATCAAACTTGAAGAGGTTAACCAATAGTAAACTAGCAACTCCTTAACACGACCTAGATACGACACTTCCTGCAAATTTTACCCTGAGGGGAGACTATAAACCCTTCTGCCGCAATCCCATGAGGCAAGGGGGTCTTAAAACTGTTTTTCCCCCCTTTTCCTTGAATTACAGAAATACAGGGCTGTGCAGGGCAATATGTTCTTCCTCACACAGCCTAGACTGACTGCAGAGATTCTTTTTCTTGGAAATTACAGGCCACGTGACTGGTTCTGTGCAGTAAGCTGGGAAAGAACACAATTATTTTCTTATGCAGCTCTACAGATCAATAAGCAAGCCATTATCTTTCTTCAGGATGCCCCACCACCCCCCACCCAACGGCTCTCCAAAGCAGTCTCTCTCTCTAAGCCAGTTTTTATGGAGCAATGCTATCATTCCAAGCTAGTCTCTTCTTCCTTTTCACGCCAGGGCAGTCTCACTCTCACTTTTCACCATGACGTGCTTCTTATGCTAGGGTGACCAGACATCCCCGGTTTCAGGGGACAGTCCCCGGATTGAGGACACTGTCCCCGGACCAAGTCTTTTCCTGGTTTTGTCCCCGGATTTGAATAGGGGCTGGGGCAATTTCAAAGACAGTCAGTGCAGCTTGGGGGGGGGGGGGGTGTATGTTTTCCATTATCTGTGGCCCTTTCTGATGATCATGTGCTGGTCAGAGCGGAGGGAATATTTCTTCAGTTTCGGGGGCATGTCCATTCAGAATTCATGCCCTGTTCTTCTGCCTTGGCTCAAGTCCCAGCCAGACGCCTGCCTGCTTATGTCCTTGTCTTCCCTGGGGGAGTGATCTTCCTCCTTTCCCCACCCAGTAGTAGCCGAGGCCCGGAGAGTAAGACTTGACAGGCTGTGAGGCGGGCGGCAACGGGCAGAAAGTTGCAACTTAATTTAAAAAATCTGGTCACCTTATCTTATGCAGTTTGCTTGTCACAATACATACAACTCTTCAAGACAGGAAGCAGGACCTGTTGAGATTTTGCTATGAGTCCCCAAGACTTGTGGTTACCAACCTGGTTCAGCCAGTTAAGCTTGTGCCCACTCCCTTGTGAGAGACTGTGATTATTGCCTTGTAACAAGCTGTTCTAAAATGTTTGTTACTGCGTTACCCAAAGAAGTTGTATATTGTCATGCTATTCGCAGCACTGATGTCTGTCAGTGGCATATTTTCTGCAGTAAAGTGACTGTCTGAACTGTGTGCTTAATTTGGAACAGATGGACAAAAGAAAAAGCTGTGAGCTGTAAAACAGATTCGGGATGCTGAATACTAGAACCAACACAACCCCCCTTATGATTCATACATTTAATGGTACTGATTTTTCAGTCATCCGCTGAACTCATTCTCAGCACAAGAATCCTGGAAGTGGATGAGAAATTACAAGTGCATCTACACACTAAACATTGACATACAGTTGTTCCTTCTCCCCATGCATGATGAACAGGCACTGGAGGTCGTGTAGGGAACTAGCCTTAAGTTTTGCCTCGTACACACAATTGGATTTCCCGGCAGACTCTTTACCGCTGGGAAACCCGAGGGGAAAGCTGAGAACCTGCTTGGTTCTAGCCTCGTGCACACGGTCAGTCTTCCCAACGGGAAAACTGTGAGGAGAGCTTTTGGCCTGGGGATCCCGGCCGTGTGTATGCTCCTCGCAGTTTTTCCGACAGGAAAACTGCACAAAAATCACCGGACAAAAAAGAGAACCAGTTCTCTTTTTTCCCGCCGAGAAAACCAGCAGACTTTTGCCTGGCGGTTTTTGTCAGTTTCCCTGTCGGGAAAACCGTCCGGGTGTAGGGGAAAGACTGAACCAAGCAGGTTCTTGGCTTTCCCCCCAGGATTTCCAACGGGAACTTTTCCCGCTGGAAATCCCGTACGTGTGTACGAGGCATCAGTCTTTCTCCTACGCACGGCCGGTTTCCCCGACAGGAAAACTGCGATGGAACTTTGGTTGGGAATACCGGCCCTGTATATGCTCCATTGCAGTTTTTCCCATAGGAAAACTGCCAAAAACCGCCGGTTTTTGGGGAGTTTTCCCATCGGAAAAACTGCGATGGAGCATATACACGGCCGGGATTTCCGGCCAAAACCTCTACTCTGATTGTGTGTATGAGGCTTCAGCAGTCAATGTCTGTCTGGGACCAAGCAAGTAGAGTCTGAAAATAAAGTTAAAGGAAGATCTCAGAAACTGCCTGTGTAAGCAGGGCCAGATTAATGTAGTGGCTATTGGAGCTGCAGCTTCAGGCCCCTACATTAATATAGGCCCAGCAGGATCGGACTGACTATTCCAGCACTGCCATTGCCCCTACGGATGCCATCCACTGCCAACCCCCCACCCCAAAAGCATTAAAAAAATAAAAATAAAAAATAGAATAAAGAAATAATAGTAAAAATAATAAAACTGCTCTACGGATTCCATCCATTGACCTACTCGCACCATCCACTGTGTAGTATAAAGTTAGATTGTAAAAAAATGTAATTAAGAAAAAAAATGCATTCCTATACATTTATTGTATGAATAGAAAAAATGCAACACATATTTAAAAAAATGACAAAATGTAAAAAAGTATTAAAAAAAATAAAAAATTCACACAGGTTCTCTTGGGCATACAGTGTGAGTGGTTTGTTTAAAATACTTAATTTGTTTTAATAAAAAAATTTGCATTTAATTTTATCTATTAACCAAAAAATCTCCCTCCAAAATCTTCAGCACCAGGCCCATGATGCTCTTAATCCAGCACTGTGTGTAAGTCAACATACACTTTTGCTTTCTGGTTCCATTAAACTCAACTACAGCTTGATTGGTAGGCCCCTTATGTAGCCCACTGGACCATGCCCCAGCTTCTCTGTCCCCCTCCACGCATTTCATTTTTTTTTACATATCTTTTGTATACATGCCTTTTTTTTCAGGGGCCTTCTGGCGCAAATGATCCTTTATTCTTCTCCTTTTGTCCAAAGATACCCAGAGAAGAAAAAAGGATCCTTTGCGCCAAAAGGCCCCTGAAAAAAAGGCATGTATACAAAAGATATTTAAATATGATGCAAAGAGTTATGATGATATAATGACATCAGACACATTTTTTGGATCATTGTACTGTAAGTGGTAGGTGCTATGATGATGAAACCCAAGGTAGTGGGTCCATAATGTCCTGGGCTCGTTGTTCTATCAGTGGACCACAAATTAGTGAAACCACATGGGTCAGCACCAAGGGAGAGGTTAGTATCGCAGTGCAGGGTGTTTTTTGTTCTAAGAAAAAACAAACTAACTGGAGTGGGTTTCACCTGCTGCACCTCTGGGTTTGGCAGGGATAGCTGCAGGTATGATATACTGATCTGTTATACCCTAACCCTGTCTAGGTTTATCATTATGGAGAATGGGGTTGGTGTAGTGAACGATCTAAGCATACTCTGATACTGAATTCATAAGTCATCGGTGTTGTGAGTTCCATCACATCAAACCCGTAATCTTTGCTAATAGTCCTATGCAAAATGGTACAGTATGCACCATTGGCTGTTTAGTAACCAACTCTTAGGCCCCGTACACACGACCGAGCTTCTCGGCAGAATCCAGAGAGAAGCTCGCTGGGAGACATATTCTGCCGAGGTTCTCGATCGTGTGTACACGTCCGACGAGCGTCCCGCGCACGCTCTCTTTTGACTCGTTGTTCAATGAGGACTTTGGCTCGACGAGCTATTTCGACCGCTCATCGGGAACCTCGTTGGGCGGAACGATGAATTTAGCCCGACGAGGTTCTCGGACGTGTGTACGCGGCCTTACATTGATATTTCAGTGAAAAAATACAATAAAATGTATAGAATATTTTTGTACACAGACTATGTTACCAAAATACTTCTTATTACATAAACCATTTATTTATGGGGGCTCTGTTGGGGGCGATTTTAATAAGAGAGATGCCCTTTAAACGGAAGTATATACATTTAATATGCCATGGTGGATTTATACATAATTCATCAAATCAAGAAAATACATGCATGTCAAAACTGAGATCCTGCTGATAGACTGCTGTGAGTGTCGGATGGAGTAGGGGTTACGTGTGGCTCCCAGGCCATTGACTGACAACTTATTATCACTCATGTAGCATTGAAGACACTTATGGAAGCACAAAATATGAAAAAAAAAAACAGATACATGTTAAGAGTAATACATTTTTAGATACCTGCCTAATTTTACATTTATTTGATTCTTCTATATATTAAATTACATATCCATAGGATATTTATGTGACCTGCACTTAGGGTTTGCTACTTTTTCTTTACGCCAACCCAAACATTTTAGCCGTACACAGTGAACACATTTATTTAGTATTTAATATGTACATTATATCCACTATACTCTTTTTGGAAATGCTCCTTGGATATATGCAGCTATATTGCCCCGTGCACGCGATTGGTTTTCCTTTGGGAAGGGGTCTGATGGGAGCTTTTGGTCGGGGGTGTGTGCTCTATCAGACTTTTTCCAGCGGAAGAGCTGCTGTAAAAAGATAGAGAGTAGGATCTTTTTTTTCCCATTGGGAGGGAACTGATCGGAGTTTCCGGTCGTGCGTGCAAGTCCCAATGCGCAAAATTCCTGCACATGCTTGGAGGCAGTTCGACGCATGCTCGGAGGCATTGAACTTCGTTTTCTTGGATTGTTGTGGTCTTTTGCGTCGCCGCGTTCTTGGCGGTCGGGGGTTCGACGGTCTTTTGTGTGGCCATGTGTGTGCAGGGGGGCTTGAGGGAATTCCGTCTGGAAAGCCATCCAACTTCTTTTTTCCAAGGGGGGCCAGTTGTGCTTGAATTTTTTGTGTCGTTTTTCAAAACGTCGTTTTTTGTGTCATAAAAAGTGATTGTGTGTGGGCAAAACGATGTTGAAAACGATGTTTTTAAAGCCGCGCATGCTCAGAGGCAAGTTATGAGACGGAGCTTCAATGGAACAGAGTGCCGTCGTACGTCACCACGCTTTGCTAGAGCATTTTGGAAAAACGATGGTGTGTATGCAACGTCGTTTTGGAAAATGAAGTTTGAAAAACGTTGTTTTGTTTCATCACTTGAAACGTTGTTTTTTTTCATCACAAAAAATTATCGCGTGTATGCGGCATTACTCTTGAAAAGGCAAAGTTCTAATTAAACTGCATGATATGACTAATTTATAAACTTTAAAGGGTATAGCAACATTTTTTTGCGGAAAAAAAAAAATAGAAAATAAAAAAGTAATAAAACATAAAAAATGTATAAAAAAAACATTTATTTTTAGCATAAAGACCTGGGACACCTTTTGGTGCTTCAAAGAGAATAGTAATGCGGTGTGCATAGTGCCCCATCACTCTCCTATCAGGCCCTGTTCTGAGCCACATCACTGTCTGAATATTGTGTCCGGGTTTCAGATGGTCTGAAACCCGGACACATTATTCAAAACCCGACAGGTGGCAACCCTACTTGCACTGTGGAAGACAAGTACAATCAAGTTGAGGGGTTTTTCAGTAACTGCTGTCAACAGATTGGTTTTATGCCATGTTTATGTGTTGTGATAAAAGCATCCATATCAACCAGCAAAGTTTAAAGAAGTGAGGGAGGCCTTACAGATACAGCAAACGGAAAAACTGTGAACAAGGTAATGAAAGAGAAAATTAAGAACCTATCATTAGTATGTTATCATGCAGGTTTTTGTATTTTAAAGCAAACCTGTCATAAAGAAAATATGGAGGCTGATGTTACTGACCTCCTCCTCTAAATCTTGCTGACCCAGATAAACTATGCAGATAATGAATGCTAACTTTTCTGTGACCTTTTTGATCTACATTCTTGTTCCATGTCAGTGAACCATGCACCTAATCTGTACCCATGATGTGCGTTGCTTGAGGGCTATGCTGCTCTGATGATGCCTTTGGGTGAAATGCATAAGAACAAATGCATTAAAGTGGATGTAAACAATGTAGAGTATAAGATTTCCTATCATCTGTGCCCAGTCTTGCCACACAGAGTTAATCCAGCGCTGAGTAATCCTCTTTTAAAGTTCAGTGCAAATTAACAGAATTCCAGATAAAAACTTGCAAATTATAAAGTCCGTTTCTCTGTTATTGCTTTCAGTAACAGGTTATTTACATGTCTAGCTTGGACATGTTTATCATAACAAGAGGTGATCCAAAGTTCATTGTATATTACATTCTAGTTATGTTATGTTATGATTTTATATCACCTCATGTTATGATAAACAAAACATAATATATGATAAACATGTCCTAGCTAGATATGTAAATAACCTGTTACTCAAAGCAAGAAGAGAGAAAACTGACTTTTGAATTTAGGCAGGGTTTTATCTGGAAGGCTGTTCATTTTCAATGAACATAAAAGAGGATTTCTCAGATCTGGATTAACTCTGTGTGGCAAGACTGGGCACAGATGATAGGAAATCGTATACTCTACATTGTGACATGATTTTTTTTTTTTTTGGGGGGGGGGGGTTACATCCACTTTAATTGCTATTGCAGACAATATAGCCACTGCTTACTTCCATGCAACCCATATTATATGCCTCCTACAAACACTGTGTTAATGTAAGGCAATTGGTACCTTTCAAAAGACCCCAGAGTGTGAATTACCCTTCACAGTGCAGAGTGGTCATGTCCCTTATGGTAAGATTCATCTATTTTATTTAAGGATATCTGACAGACAAATTCTTAATTATAATAGGCACTAAGCTGCAGGTTTTCATTTTTTTTTTTTTTTTTACCCCAACATTTAATTCAAAACATGTATCTGATTTTATTCACTTTTGGAGCACAAAACATGAAAAAAAAAAAACAGTCTTCAATGCTACATGAGTGATAATAAGTTGTCAGTCAATGGCCTGGGAGCCACACGTAGCCCCTACTCCATCCGACACTCACAGCAGTCTATCAGCAGGATCTCAGTTTATTAACAAAAAATAGACTCTCTGTCCTTTGCATTCATGCTGATATGGTTATCAACTGATGAACATTGGACCAGTCGAGTCATAGCCTTGGGAAACTCATTTTTATTGTATATAATTGTGATTGACCACCCCGGCTGGCTGACTTCTTCATGTGATGTATGAACACGCTTGTTTTAAGGAGTTGTAAAGAATTATTTTTTTCACCTTAATGCAATCTATGCATTAAGGTGAAAAAACATCTGATGATGCTGCCCCCCCCCCCCCCCGAGCCCCCATTTTACTTACCTGACCCCTCGAAAGTCCCGTGCGGTCCCGAGATCCTCTTCGCCGCTCAGCCTGGCTGCTGATTGGCTAGAGCGGATGGATTGAGAGCAGCGCAGCCATTGGCTGGCTCTGCTGTCAATCACATCCTGTGACGTGGCGCGCCGAGGGGCGGGGCCGAGTGATACAGTACGTGGCTATGGCCGCTCACTGTATCACGGGAGCGCGCCCGCAATTACTGACCACCATGCGAGCTCTCTCGCATGACTGTGGTCAGTACTTGCTGGGAGGACCAGAGACAGCTGCTGAGGGACCCCAGAAGACGTGGATCGGGCCACTCTGTGCAAAACGAACTGCACAGTGGAGGTAAGTATGAAATGTTTGTTATTTTAAAGGAAAAGAAAATTCCTTTACTAACCCTTTAAGTCCATATCAACTTCTGTATGATTTTGTATCACACTGTGTATGTATGTTACCACTGCAACTTGTGATCTTTTCAATGCTGGATACTTTAAAGTGTTACTAAACCCAAACAGTAAAATGTATATGCAGTAAAACATGCTTGTTATACTCACTATGGAACCTAAGGGGTTCATCATTTGCATTTCCTAAAAAGGCTGTTTGATCCTGTCTTCTCCGATCCGCTCCTTCTTCCACTGATAATTTCCTGATAACACAGAGTCGATGGAGTCACTCTGCACATGCTCAGTTTGGTGTGTATTGCTAGAGAGGTTTTTTTTTTCTTGGGAGGGTGCATGTGATCAGCACATGGCCAATCAGCACTGTCCATGCAGAGGGTCAGGGGTATTGTAGTCTCATAGGAAAGTCAGAAGACTCCTCCTACTAGCTTTAACCAGTGCTGGGCCGGACACTGATAGAAGTCACAAGACTGCTATATACTGCTGATGAGAAAAGGTATTTAGCAGTTTATATTTAGTAAAATAATTGCATTTCCATGTTCCGTGTACTGTGGGAGACCAGATATAGTGAATACAGGGTCCTGGGTTTAGTAACACTTTAAATAAAGGATTTGCAAAAACAAAAAAAAGTGAATGTTCTGAAGTAAGTAGTACTGCTGGCTGGGATATGTTAGTAGCTCACTGATTCTAGTTGTTGTCTTTAGCTGTGCTTTCCGTGGTGCTGAAAGCATTTATGATAGTTAGTTGTACAATTTAAAGGGTTTGTAAAGGAAACAATTTTTTTATTTTTTTTAAATAACAAACATGTTATACTTACCTCCACTGTGAAGCTCGTTTTGCACAGTGTGGCCCTGATCCACGTCTTCTGGTCCTTTCACAACATACTGCACATAAAAATACACTGCAATGCACTGAAAATGCATGTGCAGTAACTCTCTTTTATTTAGCATTTATTTACATTGGCATGCATTTTATTATTCATCTATTGATGATCATTTTGCCGTCTTTTTTCCTTTTATATGATTCCTAGTACCCTGGAAGGCCTAAAATATATATAAAAAAAAATAACTTCAGTACTTTATTGACATGCGTTAATGTGCATTACATTAACCCCTTCAGCCCCGGAGGATTTTAACTGACAAGTGCAACGTTGCATCCAAACAAAATTTTTACATCCTTTTTTTCCCCACAAATAGAGATTTATTTTTATCACCTCTGCGGTGAACAAAATGCGCTATGAACAAAAATACAGTGACAATTTTGAAAAAAAAAAAGCAATATTTTGAAACTTTTTGCTGTAATAAACACCCCCCAAAAATATATATATGAAAAACAAAAATTCCTCAGTTTAGGCCGATACGTATTCTTCTACTCATTTTTGGTAAACAAAATCGCAATAAGCGTATATTGATTGGTTAATGTTTTTTTAGAAATGGTTGCGATCTGCGATTTTTATCATGACTGTGACATTATGACGGACACATCAGATAATTTTGGCGCTATTTTGTGACCATTGTAATTTATACAGTGATCAGTGCTATAAAAATGCACAGCTTACTGTGTAAATGACACTGGCAGGGAAGGGGTTAACCACTAGGGAGTTAAAGGGTTTGTAAAGGATTTTTTTATTTTTTTTTATCTTAAAGCGGATCTCCACCCTAAAGTGAAGATCCGCTGATCCGAACACTCCCCCCCTCCGGTTACAATTGACACCTTTCAGGGGGGAGGGGGGTGCAGTGCTGTTTGCACCCACTCCGGCCCAGCATTCACGGGCAAAAGACGGGCATTGCATCACATCCCGTCGCCCCCCGTTGTGTGCTGGGAACACTCAGCTCCCAGCACACAGCTGGAGCCAATCGCGGGCGCAGCGCGACTCGCGCATGCGCCGTAGGGAACCGGGCAGTGAAGCCGCAGCGCTTCACTTCCTGGTTCCCTCACCGTGGATGGAGGGGGGAGCAGCAGGGTGACGAGCGATGCTCATCCTCTGTGCGGACGGCGCTGGATCCAGGACAGGTAAGTGTCTAATATTAAAAGTCAGCAGCTCAGTATTTGTTGCTGCTGGCTTTTATATTTTTTTATTTGTGAACTCCGCTTTAATAGCTTCTTTTACTTAATGCAGTGCTGTTTTCATGTTCATTGTCTTTTTGTTCAAGTCTGTAATTCTTCTCTGATCTCCACACTTCCTGGTTGTCTGTTTCCTGATAACCACAGTATTGGGAGCGTTCTCTCTGTGGTAACTAGTCAAGGAGGTGTGATTACTTTGTGTCTAAAACCCCTCAGCACCAATCAGTTTCGTTTTCCAAACCATCACTGCCCTGTATTGGCTCTGTGGCTCTGTACAGCAGAGGCAGGAAACAACATGCAAAAACGACACTAGAAACTGCAGGTACATTATATGATTGATTTTTATCTATTTTTAATAATTTTTAAAAGGAATCAGTTAACTATTATGTCTCTATACCCTGTAAACAGTCATTTCAGCAAAATTTTTTTTTCAATTTACAACTCCTTTAAGTGTGTCCTATGGAGTGATTCTAAATGTGTGGGGGCTGGGCTACATGTGACATGACACTGAGCAGATGATCAGTGTCCTGTCACTAGGCAGAACAGGGAGATGCCTTGTTTACTCTGCCACTCCGTGACACGATTGCGGGCACCCGGTGGACATTGAGTCCGGGGGACCCGTGGTCACACTCGTGGAGCTCGCCCACAATGCCGCGTCTTATAGGGGACGTACAGGTACGTCCATATGTGCAGCTGTGCCAGTCTGCTAATGTAAATAGTCTTGCAGCGGTCAAGCGTTTAAAATGAATGCATGTTGCCTTTTAACACACCGCAGTGCCAGGGGCGGACTGACAACTCATGGGGCCCCCGGGCAATAAAAGATTATGGGGCCCCCAGGCTTACAGATGGCCACCAAGCCAGGTGGCAGTACAGAGGGGGGGCAGCTAAAATCTCGGGATTTTCACATCAAAACCATGTAGGTTTTGGACATATCAGGGACAGATGTAAAAAAAACACACTGATTTTTACATACTGTCCCTGGTTTTAATGAGCCTGGCAACCTGATGGGACCCCCTAGTGGCATGGGGCCCTCGGGCAGTGGCCGAGTTCCTCAATGGTCAGTTCGCACCTGCGCAGTGCACATGTGCACAACGTTGTGGTGTGAATGAAGCACATAGAAAACCATTGTTTTCTATGTGCCCTTGCAATGACCTGTATTTATCCAGTGCAGAAAAACGCAGGTCAATTCACAGTGTGAATGAGTCCTAAAGTGTGTAAAACTCTGCAGCCTTTATTTAATAAGGATGGGAGTGTGGTACAAAGTGTAGCAACCAGGGCGGACTGACCATTGAGTCACTCGGGCACTGCCCAAGGGCCCCATCAGGGTTGCCAGGCTCAGTAAAACCAGGGACAGTATGTAAAAACCTATGTTTACCTATGTATGTAAAAACCTATGCTTCCTGAGATTTTAGCTGCCCTGCCTCTGCACTGCCTCCTGGCGTGGTGGCCATCTGTAAGCCCAGGGGCCCCATAATCTTCTATTGCCCGGGGGCCCCATGAGTTGTCAGTCCGCCCCTAGCAACCCATAGCTAACAATCAGCAATAAGGGTTGTCTGCTCATCCCTTTAATTACTGACACAAATAGATTGCATGGATTCTGGGGCTGATTAAGTACTGTCTGAATCTAATTTATTATAGAAATAGAAATTAGATATGTCTGTAGTTTAAGAAACATCATGGCAACCCTATTACCAATTAACTTGTATTTTTCTGACTAATCTGAACTGATAAAAAGCTGAAATTTGATTGGTTGATAAGGGTTATTGCACACCACTGTTTTATAAAAAAAAAAATTGCAGTTTTTTCAATGTCTGCTTGCTTATTATACACATGTATTGCAATAACAATCATTTTGGTTACTTTATAGAGACATTGGTACCATGCAGAGCAATTAACAAGCACCCAGGTCCTCCCTGCAGGGTGCCAGGTGTTCCATGGAGCTGCATGCAATCAACCTATAAAAGTCAATTACAGGCTGAGAGACGCAGAGGCTGTACATATATTCCCACACCTCCCACTGTTTATATCCATATAAGAAAGGATGCACAGCTCTGAACACAGTCTATTCACATACAATGCTGTGCACCTGTCCCTAAATAGATGTATGGGCTCAGATGTGCGGGACGATCTGTACAGCGGCTGCATCTCTCAGCCTGTCATTGGTTTCTACAGGATGGCTGCACGGAGCACCTGTAGCTCCCTCCTGTGTACTAGGAGGGGATTTTTTTTTTTGGGGGGGGGGGTGAATGTGTTAGTGCTGATCAGTGTATTCTGACAATGGAGGAGTAAGCAGGGGCGGACTGACAACTCATGGGGCCCCCCGGGCAATAGAAGATTATGGGGCCCCCAGGCTTACAGATGGCCACCAAGCCAGGTGGCAGTACAGAGGCGGGGCAGCTAAAATCTTGGGATTTTTCACATCAAAAGCATGTAGGTTTTGGACATATCAGGGACAGATGTAAAAAAACACAGATTTTTACATACTGTCCCTGGTTTTAAATGAGCCTGGCAACCCTGATGGGGCCCCCTAGTGGCATGGGGCCCTCGGAGCAGTGGCCGAGTTCCTCAATGGTCAGTCCGCCCCTGGGAGTAAGGCTGGAGGTAGTTCACTTCCTGTGTAATTGTCTTGTGTAGAGCAGCCCAGATCCTCCTCTTCTCGGGTCCCTCTTCAGTGCTCCTGGCATACCTCCCAACTTTTCATAATTCAACTGCGGGACATCAAAGTTGTTGAGCGGAGAGATGGGGAGCGTGCCACACGGGACTGTGAAATTTTTCGGACTGCCGCCGACTGCCCGACATTACAGTTATTATTATTGGGTAAGTGGGGGGGGCCCAGGGTGATATCTTCTTACCTCCTCCTCCCGTGCTACCTTCGCTGGCTCCTCTTCCAGTGCGGGAAAAAAATCTGTGTGGGTTGGGAGGTATGCTCCTGGCCCCTCCCTCCTGTTGAGTGCCCCCACAGCAAGCAGCTTGATATGGGGGCACCCAAACCGAGCTGTAGCTCCATGTATCAGACACAGAGCTGTGGCCCAGTCCGGCCCACCTTCTCTCTCTCCTGATTGGCTAACTGAGTTTGATTGACAACAGCGGGAGCCTATTGCACCACTGCTGTGTCTCAGCCAATTAGGAGAAATGGCTGAGGGACTTGTGGACATCACTGGATAGAGATGGGGCTCAGGTAAGTATTAGAGGGGCTGCTGCACACAGAGGGGTTTTTATCTTAATGCATAGAATGCATTAAGATAAAAAAAACTTCTGACTTTACAACCCCTTTCAGCTATACGGTTAAACCCTATGCATGCACATATAAACAAAATACATGAATTCAGTTTTGTAAGTGTAGCGCCGGGTTACTTCTAAGTACCGGTGCTATTAAAATTTAGAGTATAATCAGAGTGTAAGTGACTCTGATTCCAATTGCAATCATTTAATTAGGGTCTCTGTTTCAGCTTGGCTGTGATGTGGGCTCATACTGTTGTACTGGGGTGTTTTCCCTCTCCGGTGCAGTAGGTGGCAGCAGTGGAATTGAGGTTTGGGTGTCCTTTCCCAGCGGCCAATCAAGAGGCTTGGGCCTCACTGGGCATGCTGGGAAAGGGGGTACTTATGGAACAGACACCATTGGCTCTGGGTTCTTCTTCCAGTGTGGCACCCACCTTTAGAGTGGCCACATCATCGCGCCCCTAGCGTTATGGTCTACCTGGCCGGGGCATGTGTTCCACACGGTGTTCCTGGTTTCGGGACCATGTTGGTCCGGAACATTCAAGCAGGACAAGGACTCAGTAGTCGACTGGGTTCCCACTTTTGAAGATCCCAAGCAAGTGTAGCTGTTCGGTGGGGAGTCCATCTGAGGAGTTCCAATGAGAGGCTAGCGGTGCAATAGGATTCCGACGAACCACCGGGGATCAAGGTAACCGGACACTGAAGGATTGACTCCTCTTTCAGTCAGTACCTGGGCGACATTAAGAAGAAGATCCAGGCGTAACTTCATGAAGGAGGATTACCTCCGTATCTGCAATCAGAGAGGGCCTGTGGCAGAGGCGTCTCCCTGACATTCATTCGGGAGGGTCTGTGGCAGAGACTTTGTCCTGAAAAGGTTTGAGTGATACTTCGGCTGCTAGGTCGGTGAGAGAGGCCTATCTGGGTACGCTAAGCCCACTCAATTAGGAGTGGTAAGAAAAGTGTTACGCATAGGAGCAGGACTGTTCCTAATACTATGCCTGAATCTGCTGTTCTCCTTTCAACCTCCATCGCTATCCCTTTCATCACCTGTTCACTGTTTTTACTACTGCTGTATGCATCATTCACCCCTAGACATTCGGAAGGAGCCATGAGGTAAATCTGCCATCTCCATCAATTCTCAGCAGCTCCTTCGGGGGTACCGCTACATAAGCATTAATGCTTCATTAAATGTATTTTCTAATGCAAATAGTGAGTCTAAATTTGATTTGGTATCAGCCATTTGTAACCACTGTACTGCAGAACTGGAGTGTTAGAGGATGAAGCCAATGGGCCAGATTCAGGTAGATGGGCGCTTCCTTACTTTGGAGTAACGTTTCTCATTTACGTTACTCCGCCGACACTTTCGGCGCAAGTACTGTAATTCACATAGCACTTGCTCCTAAGTTTGCGCCGGAGTAACGAAAATGCGCTGGCGTAACCCGACGCAAGTGGAAGTGGGTGTGATCATATGTAAATGATGGGCGGAGCCCAGCGCAGAGGCTTACGTTCAGCGCATCATCCACGGAGCATGCGCAGTACGTGAGGCTTCACTCGCCCCCTTGTGCGCATGCTCACAACTTCCGTCGGCACCACTTCACGGGAAACGTCAGCGCAATGCGTTCCGTTGGGCGTTTAAATGCGCCCGTAGATGCGCCATTCCGGCACTAAAGTATATCCTGTTCCGCAGTGATGTTACTTTTGTTCTGAGATGGCTGCTCCCATTCCCCGCAAACACACAGGAGAAAGCTGAACTCTAAAGGCCAGGAGCTGTCAGCCGTCATCTCGGCTATGGAGACCTATGATGTCTTCCTCCATGGCTGTAAAATTTGACAGACAAGCATGGACAGAGGTGTTGTCCTGCAAGTGGGGGTGCTCAGCTAGCTCTTATCGTCGGTAACGCTGCTGTAGCTGCTCTCCTGCTGACCTGAGGCCGTCTGGAGTAAAGATAAAGCAGCTATTTGTAGAAATAACTTTGCGCCGGACGGACGAGATACGCGTGGCGCATGTAGCCAGCGTATGGTGCTAATCCGTTCGCGAATCGGGAAATCTCCCTCATTTGCATATTTGCAGGGGAAAATATATAGAAACGACGGCGCATATTCACAGTTACGCGGCGCATATCGAAATACTCCAGCGCAACTCTACCTGAATCTGGCCCAATGAGTTTATGTACTGAAAAGAAGCATGCTGGTAGGAAGAGAAAGCAGAGTGACTGGGAGATGTGCTTCTTCTTTCACTGTCTAGTAACAGCCTGGGACAGTTCTCAGATAGCCTGGGCTCAGGGGAAGTGGGTTGAGTGATTCTAACCATCAGACGTCTAGTGGCAGAGGACATCTAGTGTGGGAAAAATCTCTGAATATTGCAAAAGAGGTAAATTTTTATTCTATCTGTAATTTTCTTTTCATTTTTATCTTTTTATTTTTGGCTGGAATTCTGCTTTATAGAATAATTTCACTTTTGTTGAAAAAAATAAAAACATACTACCCTACAGGCAGTGGCGGCTGGAGAATTTTGGGGGGGGGGGGGCGCAAATGAAAGAAAACAAAACAAAACAATTGCAGCCTCACTGTGCCCATCAAACGCAGCCACTGTGTCCATCAAAGGCAGCCACTGTACCCATCAAATGCAGCCACAGTGCCATCAATTGTCACCACGGTACCATGCCATCAAACGCAGCCACTGTGCCATCAATTGTCGCCACTGTGCCCATTGTCACCACTGTGCCATCAATTGTCGTCACTGTGCCCATCAATTGTCGTCACTGTGCCCATCAATTGTCACCACTGTGCCCATCAATTGTCACCACTGTTCCATGCCAAACGCAGCCACTGTTCCATCAAACGCAGCTACTGTGCCATGCTATCAAACGCAGCCACTGTGTCATCAATTGTTACCACTGTGCCCATCAATTGTCACCACTGTTCCATGCCAAACGCAGCCACTGTTCCATCAAACGCAGCCACTGTGCCATGCTATCAAACGCAGCCACTGTGCCATCAATTGTTACCACTGTGCCATCAATTGTCACCACTGTGCCCAGCAATTGTCACCACTATGCCATGCCATCAAACGCAGCCACTGTGCCATCAATTGTCACCACTGTGCCCAGCAACTGTCGCCACTGAGCCCAGCAATTGTCACCACTATGCCATGCCATCAAACGCAGCCACTGTGCCATCAATTGTCACCACTGTGCCATCAATTGTCACCACTGTGCCATCAATTGTCGCCACTGAGCACAGCAATTGTCGCCACTGTGCACATCAATTGTCGCCACTGTGCCCAGCAATTGGTCTGCATCCCTTTAGACCAGATTTCCAATTGGGAGTATCTCACCAAAAAGGATATTTTTGTTGGAGGGGATGCCTGAAATCTGATTTGTATCTTGGGCAGACTTCTGTGAAAATCAGAGAGCCAATCACATAAGCAGGAAATTATGTGTCTGGGGGGAATTCTGTGTACCGAACCCCTCCTGGTAGTCATATTGCATTGCATTTTACAGAAAAATACAGCGCTTCAGATTGAAAAGAAATGGTAATTTTTAATAATATTTAATTACAATACGACTTGGGTCACAATTGTATATGCTATATTATTATATATCTTTTTATTAGCTAATTTTTCCCCTCTCAAAGGGGTTTTAAAGGTAATTTTTTTCCCTAAACAGCTTCCTTTTCCTTAGTGCAGTCCTCCTTCATTTACCTCATCCTTCCATTTTGCTTTTAAATGTCCTTATTTCTTTTGAGAAATCCTCACTTCCTGTTTTTCTGTCTGTAACTACACACCGTAATGCGAGGCCTTCTCCCTGGCGGGGAGTGTTGTGCTTGCCCCCTCCCTTGGACTACTGGAGACTCAGGATGCCCACTAACACACAGCTCCTTTCTCTATCTGCAACGTAGAGAGTGTCCTGACTCTCCTGTATTCCAGGGGAGGGGGCGAGCACGACACTCCACACCAGGGAGAAAGCCTTGCATTACTGTGTGGAGTTACAGACAGAAGAACAGGAAGTGAGAATTTCTCAGAAGAAATAAGGACATTTAAAAGCAAAATGGAAGGATGAGGTAAGTGAAGGAGGACTGCACTAAGATAAAGGAAGCTGTTTAGGGGAAAAATTGTACCTTTACAACCCATTTAAGATGAGTTACCCTTTTAAGCTTTGGGTTATCTGTGATGACACATTTTAGATCAAAGATGGCCGTGTCCTTCTGGAAAAGTAGGGCAGCTGAAGGCACTGTCAGGTTTAGCCCTGGGGTCTCAGTAAGAGGTAAAAATAATGTCCTTCAAAAAGATGACCAGCTCTGATGTAACAAAAAAAAATGTGTTCTTCGAAAAAAAGCTTTACATAGCGATGTAGTAATACGCTCAGCCAGAAATTGTGTTTTGACCTTTACTAGGTCTTTCTCAAACCAAAGAGATTGATTAATGATGTGTAAGAGCGAGTGGATGGTGCTCCCCGAGGAAGCTTTGGAGCAAGCTAATTATGGGTGAGCTGCTTGGATAGAGGTAATGAAGACTTAACATAAGTGTTACATTTGCATTACTTCCGTGGCATGAAACAGTATATCAAACGCTGGGAGCATTTAATGGTGGCCATACATGGTCCGAAAAAAACGGAACAATCAGCTCACTAAAACAATGCAAATCTTGGACAGCAAATGAGCGGGACTAAAAATGGCATGGATGAGCAAAAAATAGTGATGGTTTAGATCAGTGGTCTCCAAACTGCGGCCGGGGGGGCCGGATGCGGCATTTTGCTTGACTTTATCTGGCTCTTTTCCTTCCACTGATACAAGAAACAATTCCTCCCACTGACACCAACGATGGGGCAATGTTTCTGCTATTGCCATCACAGGCAGCACTACAGTATTTCTCTCATTGGTGCCAACAATGGGGCACTATTCCTCAAACTGACGCCAATGATGGGGCACTGTTAATCTCACTGACACCAATGACAGGGCACAATTAATCTCACTGACACCAATGACAGGGCACTATTAAATGGGTTGTAAAGGTTCATGTTTTTTCACCTTAATGCATCCTATACGCTCCTGCTGCACTTGCCCCGGACATCCTCTTCTCCGCTCAGTCTGCCCATTGATTGGCTAGAGTGGATGGATTGATAGCAGTGCAGCCATTAGCTCACGCTGCTGTCAATCACATCCAATGACACAGCACGCCGGGGGATGGGGCCAAGTGATACAGTGAGCGACTATGCCCGTCGGCTGTATCACGGGAGCGCGCCCGCAAGAACTAACCCCCATGGGAGCTCTCTCCCATGAAGGGGGTTAGTTCTTGTGGGAAGGAGCCGAGACAGCCGCCGAGGGACCCCAGAAGACCAAAAACAAGCTGCACAGTGGAGGTGAGTATACCATGTTTGTTTTTTTTTTTTTATATCCTTTACAACCCCTTTAATCTCACTGATACCAATGATGGGCACTCTTTCTCCCACTGATGCCAATGGTGGGGCACACTTCCTCCCACTGATGCCAATGGTGGGGCACTCTTCCTCCCACTGACGCCAATGGTGGGGCACTCTTCCTACCACTGACACCAATAATGGGGCACACTTCCTCCCACTGAAGCCAATGATGGGGCACTCTTCCTACCACTGACACCAATAATGGGGCACACTTCCTCCCACTGAAGCCAATGATGGGGCACTCTTCCTCCCACTGACGCCAATGATGGGGCACTCTTGCTCCCACTGACGCCAATGATGGGGCACTCTTGCTCCCACTGACGACAATGATGGGGCACTCTTCCTCCCACTGACGCCAATGATGGGGCACTCTTCCTCCTACTGATGACAATGATGGGGCTCTCTATCTCCCACTAACGCCAATGATGGGGCACTCTTCCTCCCACTGACGCCAATGATGGGGCACATTTCCTCCCACTGACGCCAATGATGGGGCACTTTTCCTCCCACTGACGCCAATGATGGAGCACTCTTCCTCCCACTGACACCAATGATGGGGCA